>MU004352.1:0-176527 GCA_010405375.1 Lophiostoma macrostomum CBS 122681 | reverse complement strand
AAGTAACCTATAGAAGTAGATTCTAAATAGATTAGCCTATTAGAATTTTTAATAACTATTTATAATAGTTATATACTATTATATATAGTATAGATTTTAGTAGGGGCTTAGTAGAGTAAATCGCTCGCTCGTGTAAGTCGCTCGCCCGTAAAGTACGTTATAGTATTACTAGTATAAGTAGTAGTAGTAGTAATAGTATATAGCCTCTAGAGGTACTCTATAGGCTTAGAAAGGTTAATTACTTACTATAGTAGTAAAAAGAGAGGCCTAGAAGGTAGAGTAGATAGGGTAGCTAGATTAATAATAAGTACTACTAATATATAGCAAGTACTATAAATAAGGCTATAAAAGGACTTAATATACTAATAGATAGCGCGTATCCTATAAATTAATTTCTATTATCTTCTATTGCGTAGTTATTAAGCTATTATATAGCAAAGCGTCGCGATTTTAGTAGGGTGTCTAGATGACTGATCCTTCCGGATGACCGATCCAACACGTTAACACGCCACGACGCATTTAGAGTTGTCACTTCAAAATGTTTGCATCCTACTGAAGTTTTGCTGACCTATATTGTAAGAGACGTGCAACACCAAAAGACTGGAAGATTGATGTGGAATTTGAAGAGAGCCTGGAATTGAGAAAGGGGTTAAGCTAGACGATGGCTGCAGCAAGACTTTTACTCCCACTTGCTTCCGAAAATATATGCTTTAACTATTTGTCAGTCATAGTAGATCTTAACCCATACATCTATATAGTCACACGTCGTGAGGAGGGAGGGTTTTTGAAAACCTGGGGAGCCGACGTTAAACTAGAGGAGCCGATGTCTAACTGGATATATATAGGATACCGTAACCCAAAGACAAGCTTGCGCATCAGAATACCGGACCAACTGAGAAGATGCAATCACTCTTTTGTGACCATGGCTTTCTGAATTGACTTTAGTAGACGCTGTGGGCATTACTTTGAACGAGTAGAGCTTGAGGGCATAGAATTCAAAGATTACTATTGACTTGATCATACAGAAGCAGAAACATACAATCTCTACAAGTGCTACGCTTGAGGACAAAACAGTAAGGCGTACTGGCCTTCTTGAGTCAGGTCGTATGAACAATCATAGTATTCGAGTCGTCGGGGCTGTGCTACATTTCACCTCCTACGCCAATCACATCTCACCAACACTACACCAATCCGGGACCTCAAGAATCCGAAACGAGACTTTTCGCTTCTCACCTCATCCAACACCAAAAAATCCCGGAATAGCATCATTCTCATGTGTGTACGTTGCGCACGTGTTCGACTACGCAATCCATCGTGAAGCTTGCGGCCGGGCGAAAATCTTTTTTGGGCTGTGAGGTGGGTCGCTTGCCGATGCAGAGGTGACTTGGACTTGTTTCTGCGATGGCGGTTGACTGAAGTCAGGCCGGAAGGATCGTGGAATGCGTCGGTGTGGTTTGCCTCACTGATGTGTTGTCGCGTTGTGTACGCAGGATGAAAGACACGAGATAATTTTGGAAGTAGAAATTCGACTCATAGGACACATGAGTGGGTATAAAGGTATCGGGAACGACGCAGTTTGAAGAGCTTCTCATATCACACTGACCAGCTTTCTTCTTCAGCCTCTAATTTTCAATATCTCGTTTCGTCTCTCCCCGTCTGCTTATCACGGCGTTCCTCGTATCTTTTCCAAATACAACCGTCAACATGAAGGCCGCATTCATTATCTCTTCTCTCTTTGCTGCCATCATCTCGGCTGCTCCTGTTGAGGTCAAGACGCGCCAGGTACGACTGCTTTCCAATCGTTATGTTTGATACCCCCCATACTGATAAGTTAAAAGCTTTCCTCAGGCACCGTCCGCGTCCAGCTCTCGAACGACGCACAAGACACTGCTGTGCAAGCCGAGATTACCACAGGAGTATTGCTAAACATCGCCGACAACTTCCAAGGCCTTGGCCGCAATGTACCTGCGAACCGCGTGGGCATCATCAGTGATTCCGGTAAGTGGAACTCATGCTGCTATTGAAGTAGCGATGACCTGACCCGCATAAAGGTTCTTGCAGTCTCTTTGCAGACCCGGCTACTGTGCAGTTCGTTGCCTCTGTTATCGCAGGAGGCGATGATGTTGACTTTGGACCGATTCAATTGGGAAATGGTGCCATTATCTGCAGTCCATGATTGGGACACTCTTTTCGAGTGAGATTGAGATAAGCAGGGTTCGGAGGGGAGTTTGAGACTGTCATTCAATCAGGCATTATCTGGCGTTGGATGTATCCATTTTTGTCTCTGTGTAGTCCTTTTGCGTGTCAGTCATTTCCATAAATGTTATGAATTGTCTCCCTATTTCGATGAATATCAGTATTCCACCCTATTTACCTCATCATTGCTGTGTGGTTTGTGGCTTCGTCCGACAAGCATGGCCCGGCGTCCATCTGCAATAAGAATCCAAGACCTAAGTATCACAAAAGTGCGATAGCACTCGAACAATCTTGCATCTCCATCGAACATTACCTGGGTGCCCAGGTTTTAATCATTGATTGAGTTTGTTTTCCTCAACGATTTGAGCCAAACCTATGACTACCAAAGAATGCCTGTGGGTGAGTGTACTGCTGGATTTGGAGGGAATTGAGTGTCCATGCCCATCTGCACAGTGTACCTAACTAGGAAAGACCGCCCGTGTACTGTATCTTGTCTTTTCAGTTAGCTTTATTGCCACCAACATACATCAACACTGCTAAAATTTCAAATACCGTAAACCATGCATCCACGCGAACCCGAACATTTTCGCCCGCACTTGATATCCATACTCGTAAGCAGCTTGGCATTTGCTGCGTTCCACAGCGTTCGCTAGCAATCGGTGACGTACGCAAGCTAGCAAAGCCCATCACAAGATCACCACTTAAGGCTGGGGATCACGCTCAAGGTTGTCGGTGGTCCCCAACTTGAAGTTTTGGCTCGGCTTTCCACATTTAACTCTCAACACTCAGATTTCCACACACTCGGCGCTGAATTTCTGCGCTTCCGCGATTGGCAGTTCCCAACGCCACCAGAAGACCCCAAGCAAGCGTGCCCCCGCAATCCGCCCTAACGTCGCGCTGGAGAAGACCATCGCATCACTTGCAGCAACACACGCTGCGCTCTAGCCGCTGCAATCTGTGATTCGAGGAACAGCCGGCCCGTCCCCTAGAGCACCCCAATACGACCGGCATCGGCCCTGCGCCGCGACCCCAATCTAGCACGCGGCTAAACCGTTCCCTCGCTCCAAGCACTTGTCAAGCGTGCTATCTTTCCGAAGCGGGCGACGACGGGGTAGGCGACAAGATTCGACGACGCGGAAGCCGGCGAGTCTATTCGTATCCTACTACTGTGCCTGCTCCAGAACATCACCGGCCGTCACGAGGAACCGGTTCAGACGATGTCCTTAAAGTCAGTATACCACCGCGTCCTTGGGTGCTCCCTTTTGCCCCTCGCTGCTACCCCGCGAACTGCTGCAGCCGCGCTAGAAGAGCTTGGAGCTTTGATTTGTCGATCACGCGGTGCAGCCGCCAGGTAGCAGTAGAGAGCGACCAGTTTTGGAGTTGCTGGAAGGATGAAGGACAAAGCTAATCGGAAGAACAGCTGGGTTATGCTCGCCGAAGGTGGTGGCTACACTCCCCTACCTGGCGAACAGACTCTCTACGTCTCGCCTCCCCGCACGACACTCTCCCTGCAGAGCGCGAATCGACATACACCGAGCCAAGCATATTCACTGCAGTGCAGATCCGGAGTGATCTATCTCACGAATCGGCGGGTTTGTCTCAAACCCAACCCACCATAACGGTCACGCTTGCTGAGTATAGGCTCCAGATCGTATATCTCCCAGTATCGCCCACTCCACAACTACAGTCGTTCGCCGTCCCGATCCTCAATGTCCAAGACTCTCGCGTCACCGCACCCTGGTTTGGTGCAAATAAGTGGGAGGCAGTGATACAGCCCGTCTACGGAGGCGGCATACCCGCACAGCATGCAGAGCTCGAGCTCACGATGGAATTCAAGGAGGGCGGGGCCTTTGACTTCGACACAACTTTCCAGAGGTTGAGAGAGCGATTGCGCCAAGCTGTGGATGTAGCTCGCGAAAGCGGGCTCGCTTCGGGTGACGGTGCAGACGTTGGGGACGGGCGAGGAGGTGGCGCGCTAGCGGGCGTGAACCTGAACAACGTACATTTGGAGGACTTACCGGCGTATGAAGATTCGAGAGGAGACAGGGTTGTGAGCCCACAGGAACCAATACCGAGTCCTCCGGTGTTACAACGAGATAGTGTGATGGGAGCGTCACAGGGAGAGCAGGCGGACAAGACGAGTCCTGTGTCGAGCCCGCAGCAGGAGACGTTCTCACCCCCAGCGGAACCGCCACCAGGGTACGAGGAAGTTCAGCAGAGCAGCATAGCAGATGAGCTCGAGCGGAGACTCAGGTATCACGACCGAGACGGGGATTAAGGCTCCAACGAAAGCCTCGTATTGTCATTTGGAAAAGCATGGCGTTACAGGATGTCCAGCTCATCTCTAGGGGCTATTTCTGGGTCGTCTGAGGTACACTATGGTGATCTGCTCATTTGATCTGTACCACCTGGGTGTCAAATGACAGTCTATTCCTGTGAGCAACACTGTTTAGATTGACAATACTTGAAATTGATCTCAGGGGACAGGACACAGAGTAACGAAGCCTCTTGCTGTAGTTGTGGGTTGTAGCGAACTAGAAATTCACTTGACTCCGCGGTGGTATGACGGCCAACGAAGGATCAGAGAAGACGCTTGGCTCAGTCGTGTTTCAGGATACGCTGAGCTCATACTGATGTCCATGCCTAGGTATATCGAGATCTCTGCAGTAGGATGAAATGTACTTGGAGTACTGTGCAGTGTTTCTAACCACGGCAACATATGACACTCTGCCTTCTTCACAATGGTGGCTTTGCGCTAACATGTGAATCTTGCGCCGCATGTGAAAGCCGGGGTAGGACATGGCCTAACCTTAACTCGGCAACTACCTCGGCCCTTCTGCAGGTCCGATGACCTCAGTCCAGACACTTCATAAGAAAGCACACACTTTCAGCTACATCGCTCTGCTTACTGCAAATACTCTGTTGCCCACTTCTCCTACTCTGCGAGCTTCCCAGACCTTGGCTTTGTCGCATCCACATCGTTATTCCAATGGCGAACCAGACAGGACGAAACTCGTCAGGTGCGTACACAAGGAACGATGCGGCACGGTAAGACATGAAAGCTGATATCGCGTGTAGCCCAAGCACGGCTTTCACAAGTCAGTGATCACTTGACAGCGCCAACGGGGAAGAAGGGAAAAGACTATCTATTAGAGAAGCATCCCGATGACGTATGTTGACATATCTTTCTATTTCCGTGAAGCTGAAGATGCTGGTCGAGGGACGAGGAGAGATTAGCCCTCAGTTTGACAACTACTTCGTGCTCCAGTCTTCGAGCTAACGACGATTCCTTCAGATCGTAGTAACATGCGCCCTCCGCACCCCGATAACCAAGGGTGGCAAAGGCGGCTTCAAAGACACCGCTGCCGCCGACCTCCTCCACGGCGCTTTCAAAGCCCTCCTTGAGCGCTCTAAGATCGATCCCAACCTCATCGAAGACATTGCCGTCGGCGCCGTTCTCGCACCTGGCGGCGGTGCCACTGAGTTCCGCGCCGCTGCCCTCGCTGCCGGTTTCCCCGTCACCGCGTCTACCAAATCGCTGAATCGGCAATGCTCGAGCGGCTTGCAGGCATGCGTCGACATTGCAAACGCGATAAAAACAGACATGATTGAAATTGGCATCGGCGCGGGCGCGGAGAGCATGAGCCAGCAATATGGCCCACAAGCTGTGACCGAGTTCAGCGAGTTGTTGGAAAACCACAAAGAAGCGGCGAACTGTAAAGTGCCTATGGGTGTACTGTCCGAGAAGATGGCCAAGGCTAAGAACATTCCGAGGTCGGAACAAGATGCGTTTGCAGCGAGTAGCTTCCAGAAGGCTATCAAGGCGCAGAAGGAAGGCTTGTTCGAGCAGGAAATAGCGCCGCTCACGGTCAAGTGGACAGATCCTAAGACCGACGAGGAGAAGGAGATCACAGTGTCGAAAGACGACGGTGTTAGGGAGGGTATCACGGCGGAAAGCCTAGGAAAGATCAAGCCCGCCTTTTCAAAAGAAGGAAGTATTCATGCAGGAAACGCATCGCAAATCTCAGACGGAGCTGCTGCGGTCCTACTTATGAAGCGCAGTACCGCGGAACGCCTAGGTCAGAACATCGTGGGCAAATTTGTCCAGGCTTCCGTCGTTGGCGTCCCGCCTTTGTTGATGGGTGTCGGTCCCGCCGCCGCTATTCCAGTCGTGCTTGAGAAAACTGGGTTAGACAAGGGTGACGTTGACATCTACGAGATCAACGAGGCTTTCGCGAGTCAATGCCTATACTGCATCAACGAGCTTGGTTTGGATATCAACAAGATCAATCCAAAGGGTGGCGCGATTGCCTTTGGACATCCGTTGGGTGTCACTGGAGCCAGGCAGGTCAGTACGCTGTTGACGGAGCTGAAGAGGAGAGGGGAGCGCATTGGGGTCACCAGTATGTGCGTCGGTACTGGGTAAGTTTTCTTCATCCTTTGACACTGTGACGAGTCTGTGCTGACGACGATGCAGGATGGGTATGGCTGCTGTCTGGATTGCGGAGTAGACTTGCAGGAGCATACTCCACTACGATATGTATAAGTAAATCTGAGTTATAGACGGTCAATTGAACGCTTCATTGCCGCTTGTCCTCCAAGCCATTGCTGATAGATCGAGTGGCAAGTCAAGTGCTCTGTACGAGGAGCCCGTATCAAATAAGTCATACGCACCTGGGCAGTGTGCAAACCAAAATGACGCCAGCAAGAAGCTTTATAGAGCTCGATTAACTTTTGTATCTATATGTAAAATCATACAGGATGTTTTCTTTGGAGTCACAGTGAACCCTAAACCCCGCGGGCAACCAAGGTCGACGAAGCCTTGTGGATGTTGGCGGGTTCATGACTCAATTAGAACGGGCTCCTCGCACCTAGGTACTGCGCCAAGGATCTGTGAGACCACCTTCAACATTTGTTAGTATCATATTTAGAAATTTGCCCTTGCTACCAGCTGCTGCTTCTTCAAGACATGCCAAGTCCAGTACTCTTTAGCCGATGGTGGATGTCTCCACTGAAATTGGATTAGCGCGAGTTCTGAGACCTCGAGCGATGCACATCACCCATGCATCACCGCTAGAGTTCCACAAAAGCGGGATGTTCCAACACCCACAATGAGCCCTGAAACATATTCAGTGCCGCGGCGAGGTCCTCTTCCGCTTGCGTTCCCTGCGATGCTCTCATGCAGAGCCGCCAGCATGCGACTCGGTTTAGGTCGTTCCTTCCCTTCACTTTCTTCCACCTCTCCATGTTACCCTCGAACGTTCAATGAAGTCACTTTCTCCTTGTTATTCAGTCCTGCACATCACTTCATTTGATTCCCTATAAATGTACTCCGCAAAAGGCTCGCTCCCAGTTCTCCGATCGCGATCACCATCAATATCCCGACGCCAATCGAGGTGGTCAGTCTTGGTTCTCATAGTCTTTGCGTTTCTTCTGGTGCTCAACTACTTCCCATTTCGATTCATACCCTTGCCATATCCGAGCATTCCCACGCAGAGGGGCAGTTGTCCGGCTACACCACCCAGGCCTTCTCTCACCGTACCAGCCAGGCAAGGCCTGGATTGGCGGAACATCAAGACAAGGTATCCCGTAGAAAAGTATGCAAAGCTTCCAGGTAAAAGACGAGGGAGCAAAGAGAGGCTTCCGAGGATACAATATGATTTCGAGGGCAATGGTACGGAAGCTTTGTATCGGTCGACGATGCGCTCCAGACGCCAAGCCGCCGTAAGAGCGGTATTCAAGCGATCTTGGAGATCATATAAATCACAAGCTTGGAAGAGCGATGAGCTAAGACCTATTTCTGGAGGCAACAAGACGTCGTTTGGAGGTTGGGGAGCGACGCTTGTCGACAGTCTAGATACGCTTTGGCTTTTGGACATGAAAGAGGAGTTTGAAGAAGCGGTAGAAGCTGTATTGGAAATTGATTTCAATCCTACAGGAACCATCAACGTCTTCGAAACCACGATTCGCTACCTTGGAGGGCTTTTGGCTGCGTACGACGTCATGGATTGCAAGGACACCAGGTTATTGGACAAAGCAGCGCAGCTTGGGAATATGCTGTATGCGTCTTTCGACACGCCAAACCGAATGCCAATAACGCGGTGGGATCCTCTTCGAGCATCGCAAGGCGAAGAACAGCTTGCTGCGTCTAGCGCCATCATTGCGGAGCTGGCTTCATTCAGCCTTGAGTTTACACGTTTGAGTCAGCTCACTGGAGACATGCGATACTACGACGCCGTAGTTCGAGTCGCAGATGTGCTCTCTGAACAACAGAATCGTACTAGGATACCTGGTCTCTGGCCTGTAGGCATCGATGTGCGGCAGCTCGATCTCACACAAGGCACGCGCTTCAGTCTTGGTGCTATGGCGGACTCAGCTTATGAGTATCTTGGAAAGACTTATCAGCTTTTGCACGCTTCGGGCTCACCACTCGTAGAGCAGTATCAGAAGATGTACGATGGAGCCATGAGCGCCGCCAGCCAGCACCTCCTCTTCCGTCCTAGGCTCCCCGACAACACCGACGTTCTCATTTCGACGGGTGTGAATGCCGAAAGCCTTGACAAAGTCGTGCAGGACTACTCAACGCAGCACCTCACGTGTTTCGTTGGTGGTATGTTTCTCCTCGGCGGGCGTCTCTTCTCCAACTCTTCCCATCTCGAGATCGGCAGAAAAGTCACAGACGGCTGTGTCTGGGCCTACCAGCATGCGCCGCAAGGCATCATGCCCGAAACACTCACCATGAACCCTTTCGACGAAGCCGGACGCGAACAACAGTATCCTGGCTTCGCACATGTTTCCGACGCACGCTATCTGCTCCGCCCGGAAGCCATCGAATCTGTATTTTATGCTTATCGCATCACTGGAGACCCACAGTATCAGGATATAGCGTGGGAGATGTTCGAGTCCATTGAAACGCTTACGAGGACCGAATATGCAAATGCCGCGATTAGGAACGTCATGAAAGAGAATCGGACAGAGGTGGAGAAGATGGATGAGATGGAGAGCTTTTGGCTTGCGGAGACGCTCAAATACTTCTGGTTGATATTTGCGGAGCCGGGAGTCATGAGTTTGGACGATTGGGTGTTTAGTACTGAGGCGCATGCTTTCCGCCTTGTGGTCTGATTGAAGAACGACGGGTATCCAGAGAGGTTGGCAAGTACACGTAGGTGAGGATGGGGTCCGGTGAAGCAAAGCATGGGTCTACTGGCGGAGCGAAAAGTATAGTATTATTATCACAACAGATAGAGATACCCAATCGAAGCACACATATTCACGAGCCCATCCGCATTACCATGCCTTCTGATATCTCGGTCAGAGCAGTGACGAAGTACAAAATCAGTGCAATCATCGTCTGCTCGGCCTCAGGATCTTGCATGACGTACATCGGCTTCTACCTAGGTCCCCCTCTATGAACGAGCAGCAAGTCGGATAGCAGCAGCTTTACTACTTCGCAGGACTAATATTATTGCCGCTCTGGCTCCTTGACCTCAACTAGCCGTTGTACTTACTAACAACCCCCGCTGTATAGTCATACCCGTAGTCATAGACTACCTAGGTACACAAGCATACGTTTTAGCCTATCCGTTCAAGATAACGACCGCGCACATCCGCGCACAAATAGCGCTGTACTCCGAACCTCTCAAAACCCAGAGGTAATCGTGGAGAAGCTTGCAGAAAGCAATGACGGCTTTTGCCAGTGTGCATTATCTGGGGCAAGACGCATGATGGATTACACACCTTCTTCTTTGGGGAATAAGCTGTCAATCTCCAGGCACATCCACGTCACCAGCGAACATCGAGTTCGCGCGTCCGGGGAACACGCTCAACGGCAATCTGGAGATTGTAGGCAGTAGTTGAGGGAGGGGGATTGATAAATGGGACGAGTCATATCTGCTATTATGTGCTTTTGCTCAATTTCCTGTATATAACACCGAGCAAGTACAATCATCTTAACGATGGCCTACCTCTCTTTGCACATCCTTAACTCCTCTCTTCCTCTCCCTCCCCGTCCACCTCAAAGCAAACCCTAGGCAGAATGAAGCTCCCACATAGCGCAGCAGTCCTCGCGCAGGCCCTCACCACCTCCGCATCCCTAATAACCGTCTCCGGCACCCTCTCCCTCCCATCCACAAACACCACCATCCTAGGCAACATCTACAACCACTGGCTCGCGCTGCCCAACAAGACCTTCGACCTGACCCGCTCCCTGGTCGCTGCCACCACAACACCCCTAACCATCCCCATGACCGGGTCCCGCAAAACGGCTATCATCGAGCCCGCGCGCTCGGCGCTCGTCATCATCGACATGCAGAATTTCTTCCTGCATCCGGACCTTGCGGAGAAGGCGACGGGGGGTCGCAAGGCGGTGGAACCGACGTTGAAAATGATCGATGGGTTTCGGGGTAAGAGCATGAAGGTGCTGTGGACGAATTGGGGGCTCGATGCACGGGATCTTTTGGGCATGCCGCCGGCGCTGTTGGATCAGTTTGCGGGGGGCACGGATAGTCCGCTGAGTAGGTTTCTGCTTGTTGTGCGTTTCGTCGATGGGATGAGAAGTAGGAGAGGAGAAGAGAGGGGTGGAAAAGACAAGAAGCCAGCTAATACACTGCAGCGACCTTTGGAAGCGACATGGGCAACCTGTCCGACGGGACGCAAGTCGGTCCCATGCTCATGCGCGGGTCCTGGAACGCAAGACCCTACGGCCCGCTGTACGACGCGCAGGTCCAAGGAGTAGCAAATGGGACCGATCTGTATTTTCACAAGAGTAGGCGGCGTGATTCCGAGGTTTATGCTTAATGCAGAGCTAACAAGGGACTAGATCGACTGAGCGGGCTCTGGGGCGCGCAGACGCCTCTCGGACTCTGGCTCGAGGAGAATCAGATGACGACGCTTTTCTTCGGCGGTGTGAATTCGGACCAGTGCGTGGTAAGTACCTCAGCTGTCTGCTCTGCATAGTGCACCGGTCGAGTAGGCGCGCTAATTGTGGTCGTAGTGGGGCACGCTGCTTGATGCGTACTACAAGGTTAGTCTGGATCTGGCGGTCTGGTGAGTCGAGCTTACTTCTATAGGGATATGATGTAGTCTATGTCGATGATATTGCGGCTACGACAAGTCCGGAAGCGTAGGTATCCGGCGCGTGATACAAAAGTGAGATATACTGACGTTTGGTAGGGCGACGGGGATGGTGCGGTATAATGCCAATGGAAACGGGTTCATTACGAACTCGTCGTTAGTGCTCTCTGCGATCACTTGAAAGGCCGATCGAGGTAGACACAGTAGAAAGAGGACAATATAGTGAAAAGGGCCTAGGAGAAGCTACCTTTGAGCTTCGAGGATTAAGCAGAAAGTAAAAGAGTATACACGGGAGATGGAACAAGGCATGCCTCACATTCGAGCTCGATCCACAATGCTGCGAGATCTGCCACAAGCGGATACGTGAAGTTTTATCGTGAAGTTCAAACCTCTATGGTCTATACATCTAAATCGTGATCGTAAGTCTATCGTAATCGGCAGATCGTTCGAAAGGGAAGGGTGTCAGGAACTCTTCGCCGTGGGGCGTCTTGTCCGTAGTCTAGCAGCCAGGTGTGACATTGGATGGTCCGCGACCCAGAATCAATTCGCCACTTTCTTGTTTCTTTTTCTCCAACTCCTGATACCAGCATCTATCTCGTCTCGGCTGACGCCATCTCTGACCAGGTGCATCACCACTCCCAATACCTCGACGTTCTTGTTCCGACTCTCGTCGTCAAAGAAGAGCATGTCCTCGTATGCAATCCCACTCTCGCGGTGTATCCTCTCGAAATGGGTCGTCTTGTTGCCCGGATATATCTGGAGGTAGTCGAAATAGTCTAGAGCGCGCTGTGAAGACGAACCGGAGCTCGGAATCTTCAGTAGCTTCAGCATTTCGCGGCCAAGGTCAGGGGCATGCGTGCGGGAGGCGGCGCCAATCTGGATGCTCTTCTGCTTCAACTGGGACTGTTCAGCATACAGTCTTGCGAAACGTCTAGGAAGGGAAGGCGCACGGCATCGAGGATCCCCGCGATATCAGAGTAGAAGCCAAATCCTTCTCCATAGCGGTCTTTCACTTTCAGCCCACCCTCCAGCGCCTTGATGGGTGGAGTGACGTGCGTATCCACCCAAAAGGGCCATAGAGTATAATCAAGATCGAAGACGACTAGTTTAGGCAGCGGAAGTCCGTCGGTGAAGGTCGACGGCCATGCTGTCTTCTCGGGCAGTGCGGTGGTGGTTGCAGTGGGGCTCTCGTTGCCGATAGACGACGTGCCACTCCGCCGCGGCATGGCGGTGAGAGGATTTATGTGGAAGGTGCTACCTGCGAGGTATGCTGAGAGGATCAGGCAAAGGAGCGCGATAATTGTAGCATAGGCTGATGCGCCGTTATTCATGGAACACTACTCCAGAGTCCGCTATCACGTCGAGATAAACTCGTCGTGGCGGGCCGTGGCGTTCTGTGGCGGGACCGTGGATCCGACAGGCCTCCCATGGGTGTCGCCCTGCGGTGCACCATGCGAACGTCTCGAAAGAGCGTGTCTCACCGAAGAAACGCCTCATCTCCTGCCCGTTCTCGCCAGCACGCACAGCTGATGCCGTGCCGGAACGGGTATGCCCCTCTTCGCGACCTGACGCGTCTGAACCAGGTACACCCGTGGACAGGAACTCTATGTATCGCGACAACACCCCCGTGAACCACTGCAGTTCCAAAGATGGCATCCTCATCTCCGAAGGCGCCCTGGAATAGCAAGGCTGCATCAGCTGCATCGCATCCGCACGCGGGGAATGGCTTCGGTAGCGGCGGGAATGGCGCTCTTCTCTCACTCGACCCCTCCGGTCTGACCTCGACTGGTGATCCAGAGTAACATCACCCGTTCCTTTCATCTGCTCCGTGAAAAGGGGCATGCAGAAGCAGCAGGTGGAGTATCTCAGGCACATGGGACCACCCTCCTCCGTACTTGTGGAGCCCCGGATTTTCGTCAGCATGAGCGCGAGCTCAATATTAGCTCGCGGTGCCGTTCGCCGTGTGGACTGGGGCAAAGTACCGTCTCCTTAGACGTACATGCACAGTGGACCTTCGCTCGAAGGGAACGTCCAAACTTCCATCGATCTACAAGGCTATGACTACATTCTGCGCGCCCCTAGCCTCTTAGCAAAGAGGAAAACCAGGAATTTGCGACGCGCCAGCGTGGCCATGTGCTCACCACTGCGATTGCTTGACCACATCTTCGCGCGTACTCTGACCGCCTGCTGTACGCGCCAGAGATCGTGCTGGGATGGATGCACATCCATCTGCAATAATCCCGGATTACGCAGGTACGTACGCCCTCTGGCTGGTCGAGGGCGGGACCCCTGCTAAATTACATCGATAGCTCCGGCAGCGGCACCTCCTGCGAAGTGTCTGGGGTAAGCTACGATGGCAGGGGAGTCAGTGACTGCCCGACCGCCTCCCATTCATTGAATGAATCATGTGCACCGTTTGCCCTGCATCACCGCAGTAGCGTAGCGGGGTGTGTGGTTCTCGCGCGTTACTGGTTTCTCCGGCTCTAAGCACCAGGTGTTTTCTCGCATAGAGCCGGTGTGGGTCATGAAATCAAGGGACACTTTTCCGTCACTGGCGGTGCATATATAAGTCCATCGTCATCAAAGCGGCTACATCTACACATTGTTTCTGGATCATTTCTACCTAAACGACCTCGCCGTGGGAGAGACCTTAGACAACCCAACATGTGGCTCTCTTCGTTACTCGTGCTGGTAGCAAGCAGCACTGTGCTCGCTATACCTGCTCCCACCATCACTAGGAGACAAAATTCGTCCAGCGACCTTGGATCTTGTCCCGGCTATGCTGCCTCGAACGTAGTCAAGACGGACTCATCTTTGACAGCTGATCTTACACTCGCGGGCAGCGCTTGTAATGTCTACAGTGACGACCTGCAAGACCTCAAGTTACTGGTCGAGTATCAATCGGGTAAGTTTCAACTAGTAAACCGGGGCGAAACCAAGCTTTGTCCTCGTCCAATCCCTTGCTTTATACAAGAAACATGCTAAACGAACTCCAGATCAGCGACTCCATGTCAAAGTTTACGATGCCGGTCTTAATGTTTTCCAAGTGCAAGAGTCAATCATCCCTCGCCCGAAGTCTGGAGGCTCATCTTCCAGTGCTGCTCTGCAGTTCGATCTCGTGGAGAAGCCATTCTCATTCACAGTAAAGCGCAAGGAGAATGGCGAGGTGCTGTTCGACACCTCCGCTGCGCAGCTTGTCTTTGAAACGCAATATGTGCGACTGCGTACCAAGTTGCCGGATAACCCGAACCTTTACGGCCTCGGGGAGCACAGCGACTCTTTTAGATTAACGACACAGAACTACCAGCGCGTCTTGTGGAACACGGAATCACCAAACCTTCCGAAGAACACCAATTTATACGGCACTCATCCAGTGTACTTTGATCATCGCGGCGACAAAGGTACACATGGCGTGTTCCTCCTCAACTCCAATGGTATGAATGTCAACATCAATAACACTGCCGAGGACGGTCAGTACCTCGAGTACAACACCGTCGGTGGTATTATTGATCTGTACTTCCTAGCTGGAAAGCAGCCTGCCGATGTGTCTAGTCAATACGCCGAAGTCGTTGGTCACTCAGCCATGTTCCCCTATTGGACATTTGGATTCCATCAGTGCAAATACGGCTACTGGGACGTCAACATGGTCGCTGAAGTTGTAGGTAACTATTCGACTGCTGGGATTCCCCTTGAAGTCATGTGGACCGATATCGACTACATGGATCTACGTCAAGATTTCACCGAGGATCCGGAGCGCTTCGATCTGCACAAAATGCGCGAACTGGTTGATACACTACACTCGCGCGACCAGCGTTATGTTCTCATTCTTGACCCTGGCATCCACTACATAACGAATTACACCACGTATACGAGCGGTCATGAACAGGGCGTTTTCCTCAAGGCCGCGGATGGATCTGACTGGCTAGGCAGCCAATGGGCTGGAGTTGTCGCATGGCCAGACTGGTTCGCACAGAACACGCAACAATGGTGGAGTGACCAGTTCAGCACGTTCTACAATGCAGATACCGGTATTGACATTGACGGTATCTGGGTCGACATGAACGAGGCATCCAACTTCTGCGACAGCACGACTTGCAATCCATATAACAAGGGAGGGGCCCCGATACCCACTCATCCACCTCGTCCGAATACTGGCCGCCCAATTCCCGGGTTTCCCGCCGACTTCCAGCCGTCAGGAACTCGAGATGTAGAGGCACGTCGGGCCGAGCCCCTCTATCCCCGGCAGTCCGGTACTGGCTCCTCAAAGGGTCTTCCCAATCGCGAGTGGTTCTTTCCCAAGTACCACATCAACAGCCATAATGGCGATCTCCCAGATTTCACCATCTTCACCAACTTGTCAAACGCGGATGGCACGATGCAGTATGACACGCACAACTTCTACGGGCACATGATGGCGCACACAACCCAAGCTACCATGCTCACCCGCCGCCCAGAACTCCGGCCCTTTGTCCTCACGCGCTCCACCTTCGCGGGCTCTGGACGCAAAGTAACCCACTGGTTCGGCGACAACGCCTCAGACTGGGAGCACTACAGGGTCTCAATCCGACAAATGCTCGCCTTCGTCTCCATGCACCAGATGCCCATGGTCGGCTCCGACGTATGCGGCTTCAACGGCGACGCCGACGAATTTATGTGTGCGCGCTGGGCTCTCCTCGGCGCCTTCCAGCCCTTCTATCGCAACCACGCCGAGCTCTCCAGCCGCCAGCAGGAATTCTACCAATGGCCTCGCGTCGCCGAAGCCGGCAAGAAGGCCATCGACACGCGGTACAAGCTTATGGATTACGCATACACAGCGCTATACTACCAAACCACCGACGGCACGCCCATGATCAACCCCGTCTTCTTCCTGTACCCGAACGACGAGAACACGTTCGGCATCCAGGAGCAGTGGTTCTATGGCGATGCGCTGCTCGTTAGTCCCGTGACGACGGATTACTCGGATACGGTCACTATTTACTTCCCCGAGGACACGTTTTATGATTACTGGACGTACGAGAAGGTCGTTGGTCAGGGCCAGAATGTTACCAGGTCCGGCGTTCAGTATAATGAGATCCCGGTGCATATCCGCGGCGGCACGATTATCCCCCAGCGCGCTAATAGCGCGAACACGACCAAGTTGCTGCGCCAGCAGGACTTTGTCATCTTGGTCGCGCCGGGCTCTGACGGCAATGCGAAGGGCCGCTTGTACCTCGATGATGGCGAGAGTATCGAGCAGCCGGCTATCAGCGAGATCGCGTTTGCGTGGGATGGCAAGACGTTTAGCTGCACGGGCTCCTTTGCGTATGGCGGCGCGCAGGGCGAGAGTATCACGGTCGACAAGGTTATTTTCTTGGGCCTGGGGTCATCGGGCGCTGGAGGTAATGGGACGCAGACGGGCAATGGGACGCAGGCGGGTACCGTGGAGAAGCAGGGCCCGTGGAAGTTGGATGGAGAGTTTAGCTTCACTCTCTAATTGGGGGCGAGCGGGAGAGCTATGAGTAATGTCTATTCTGGCGGTACTGAGGAATGGGGTGTGTGTTGGCACGTTTGTGGATGAGACGGGATATCTGGACGAACATCACTAGCATCAGCATGGCGTGGAGTTTGGCATGGCATACAGCATACAAGCATGGAACGGATCTGGGGGTCTCTGGCGTTTGCGCTCTTGAATACACGGCTTCGGCATACGTGCTGGAAAAAGTGCTATCGGAGAACTAGGCTATTCTTCATAGACCGCTATTTCTAGAGATCCGGGGTTATGAATGTATGTCGAATGACTCTATTACTTGGACTTGTTCCTGTGGGTTTGCGAATACAATTACAGAGTGATGCTGATACTTGGACAATCTTCAGGGTGCGAGGCGCTGTTGCACCTGACCTGGCCCAACCCTCCAAGTTGAACTGCCTCTTCAAGACTAGAATCCATTGTTTGACGTCTCGAGAACATACCCAAAGCTGCTGCATGATCATCGCAAGACTTCAGTCCCTCGCAAACAAGACTCCAGGTACAAAGGTACCTCACCGTAACTAAACTCCAGATGCCAATCCCAAAATCCCGAGAAAAGTATCTCTTCATTTCCACAAGGCTCAAACACCAAACCCTACCCACCGCACCGCATCCCAGCGCGCCACCATCCTCGCAGCGATCACCGCATCCGATGCCCGTTGGCAGATCGAAGCACACGACCCCCTTGCACGTCACTCTGCAGCTACAAGAAACGATTCGCACGAGTCGTGAGCCCCATGCAGGGACCACGCGGCGCAATCACAATTTCGTAAATCTCACATGGGCCGCAAGGGAGCGGACCGGCTTTGCAGAGAACGGGCATATGATGTCGAGCACCGTTTGCGGGTGGTTGCAGCCTTGCAGGGCGGTCGGGTGATGCTGAGGGCTTGGCGCATGGTGTGGTAGGTCGGTTCGGATATGTCTCCTGCGGTGTACAGGGAAGGTACTTGGCGGTATGTATTGCAGATGTCGCGGATTGTTTCGGTCGGTCTACGGGTGTAGATGAAGGCATGAGGGAATTGAGTGACGGTTATTCATGGTGTCTGTCGTGTGCGGCCGTGTTCGCACGATACGGCGTTTGCTGAGGTGAGTTGGCGTTCAGTCGGCTTGGATTTGGACATTTCTGAGACGGCTGGTCGCAGTCGCCATGCTATCTGCGTTGTCAGTGTCCTGGGCTTCGTAGCCGACTTGAATCGCGTTCTTGGGCCGGTTCTTGTTGAGTCCTTCGAGTAGCACACATGCTTTGCACACCTCCTGGCTCGAAAGATAGCCGCAGCGACTGCACTTTCCCATGACTTGTTTCGGAGGTTTGCGTGACGCGACAGCCTCCGATTTATTCTTGGTCTTCTTCTCGCGGTTGCGCAGTGGCGTGGTGCCGCTGCTGTGCGACTGGCCGCTGATGGCGCCCGCGGTAATCTCAACTTCGAGCCCATTCTCGGTTGCAAGCTCGTTCTGTGCGAGCTGTTGTTCCATGTTTGCCATTTCTCCGCCTGCGGTTCTCCCGTTGGAGCTCCCGCATCCGCCCTCCTCTTCCTCGGCAGCTGGGGCGCCATTGGCACAGTTCCCGCCACAGCTGTCGTCGCTGCCGGGAACGAGCTTCGCCATGTCCTCGCCGCTGCGTACCACGTCGAGGATGGCGCTGGGTCTGACTCTCTCCAGATTCTTAATCAGTGCACGTGCGCTGCCTCGGAACGCTTCGGGCGAATATATGCACTCGGTGCTGAAGTAGTCGAGGCTCTTGTGGTGCGCGTACAGAACGATTTCCTTCTCGTAGGCATATTTCAAGGGCTTGCTACGTTTAATGTTGGTGTGTGACTTGGGGTCGGAGGAAGCGGCTGAGGGTGTCGAAGTGACAATAGACGTCGTCCTCGAGAGTCGAGGCAGGTCGCCACGCAACACTGCGTTGCATTAGTGCCATCTAATTGCAGTCTCCATAAGGGCCCCTTACAATTCATGAGCACCGTCTCAGCGATGTCGTCGGCGTTGTGGCCGGTAACGACATGCTTGACGCCCAGTCGCGCGGCCCCGCGATCCAGCGCCTGCCGTCTGAAGACACCGCAGTAGGTACAGTTGCCCTTCTTGCCAACCTGCTCCACGACCTGGTCCATAGTCCACCCGTACAACTCGTCGTATCCAAGAATGGTCAGGGGCATCTTGTACTGCTGCGCGTTGCGCTTGACCGTCTCGAGCGAGTCATCGCGGTAGCCCTTGATGCCCTCGTCGATGGAGAGCAGGATGAGCTCAACGCCGTAGTCGTGGCGCTCGTTCAGCGTCTTGAGCACCGATGCGAGCACTGTACTGTCCTTGCCACCCGAGGCTCCCATGGCGATCTTCTCACCGCGGTGGAAGAGCTTGTTCGCGGTAATGGTGTGGTGGATCTCGGTCTCGAACACTTGGATGAAGCATGCTTTGCAGAGCTTGGAGTGGTCTTTCGGTCGTACTATGAGCGCGCGGTTCGTCTTGCATAGTGCGCACGGTGTTGGAGGCATCTTGACAAGCAGTGACTGGCTTGAACCGCACGGCTTGTCTGACTCTCGACATTCAAAGTGGCGGGGAATTTTTGAGGGTTGACATGAATCAGTAGTGGCGGTGCGCTCGAGTCATTGGACGGCCCTGTCCTTCACACATCATGCATTCAGTTCCTCATTCACGACAAACATTTTTATCAAGGCTGTGCTTTAGTTCAGCAGCTCGATGAATCGCGACATTTAAGCGTCGCATAACCTCAGCTGGGCTTACCGAATGAGGATGCCCCGCTCCAGCGTCAGCTTATTCCGTGGTGTACCGTGAGCTGCTTCACACATTGATGTAGCCAGCTAGTCTGGACCTCCAGAACCTTGGAAGGGCTTGCAGTAACGTGTAGGCATCTCATGCTTTCCCATAGAGCTGAGCAGAACAATCATCTGGCCGTTTACCTACAAGCATCGGACTGTTTCAAGAGCATGAGAAAGGATCTACTATCACTGCGCGTCAACTGCACTCGAACAATTCAGCATTGCTATTGTGCCGTTTGAGTATTGTGGACTACGACACAGACAGAAAGGAGACAGTCGGTCGCATCGCCTCGGATCCTACCTGGCACGGGAGGCCAACCAAGAACAACCTCCTGCGAGCTCCAGTAAACTCTTAGACGCCATGTCAGACTTCATCGTCAGGCCAGCGAAGTCTCTTGAAGAAGTGTCCGGACTTTGGTGGCCGTTGATGAAGGAGTTGGAATGGGTATGACTTGCTTCTCACTCCGATAATCATTATCTGCTTTGTGCTTCGCATACGACTTTCTAACACGACCTAGAACCGTGATCCTGCTGATGCCAGTACTCACTACCGCGTAGCGCGTGACGGCCTGGACTGGCTACTGCTAGTATCCAGAGACTCTGGCAAACCAGAGGGCTGTGTCGTTGCTTTCAACTTTCCTAACTACACGGGCTGGGTAGGCTTCTTCTGTCTCAACGAGAGTGTTCGAGGAAAAGGTCACGGACGGGCGTTGTGGAAGAGCCTAGAAGACGTGTATCGCTTTACCGGAAGGTCCGTGATCGGACTAGATGGCGTAGAGCAGCAAGTAGGAACCTACGAACGGCGAGGCTTCAAGGATTGCGGGTTGATTCACCTCATGACACGGCCATCGGTGCAAGAGACTGCAATCAACAAGGAAAGGAACGTTTCAATTCCCACAGGGATTGAGCTTCTACACTTGAAGGATGTACAAGTAGACCAACTTGCAGCCTACGATCTAGCGCACACTGGGCTCGACCGGCGATTGCTGTGGCCAGATCTATTGTCACGAGACGACGCATACGGGTACGCTCTGCAATCGACATCTAACGGAAGCCCAACGCTGCTTGGCTATGTCTTGGTCCGACGCTGTGAACACGGACAACGGTTTGGACCTCTCTATGCGGAGAGCTACGATCAGGCCAGTATCTTACTTGTCAAAGCCATGGAGCACAATTCGAGTTCTCCAGGCAGTATGGTAGCGGAGATCTTTGGGGCCAACAAGCACGGCAAACAGCTCTTCGAGGAACATGGCTGGAGTTGGGCGAATCTTGATTACCATCGTATGTGGTTCAATGGAAAGGTACCCAACGAGCAGGCTGAAGGAGGTAGAGGGACAAGAGGCATGTATGCCACTTTTGATGCGGCGGAAGGATAGGAGATATGAAAGGAAAGCTTCAATTGGACGTGTAGCTCCATTTGTTCCACGAGTATGAGCACACATACGTTCTCCCAGCCTAGAGTGATCTGGAGCATCTGTGGAACGTTTCACATCTCGTTTTCTGGATGAGTCGCATGGGCAGTCCTCAGTCCCTCTATATACAACTAAAAGATGGGGTGCATGTTAACCATACACATTCGAGACCACATCAAGCTGTGCTGACTAGTACTATGTCTGAGTAGGAAATATGCCGCGATGCTCACGCCGCAGACTGGGGTCTTTTCTTACTGATAAGACCCTGCTCGTAAATATTGAAGATCGAATCCCAGCAAAGACTTGTTCCCGGTGCCTGCCAGGAACGGACTCAAGCTTTACCAAGCCCATCCAAGCTTTGGTCGCTTACTTGACCTACCTTCCTCTTACAGCCTAGTCCGCAGCACGCAAGTTGGGGTGATGACGGAAGGGCTCCACGGTTACGGGTGAGCTGAGCTACCTGTATAAGATGTAACTTCCTGCTCTCTGGTTTGTCAATTGAAGATCTTCACGCGGGCAATTGACATCAACATGAAGCTTCCAGTATTGTTATGTGGTCTCGCGGCTCTTACTCGAGCATCGCCTGCTCATCCCATTCGAGCATCACAGCTTGACCAACAGCTTCAGAAGCGACAGAGTACAGACACAACGTACAAAGCTTATACGATTGATCAGCCGGTAGGTAACCTCTTCGACCTGCCGAGTACTCGATCATTCCGCCTGATAGCTATGTTAGATCGACCATTTCCCTCACGAATCACGCTATGCCCCGCATACCAATGCGACGTTCAAACAACGGTATTTTTTTGATTCATCTTACTACAAACCTGGTACGTGAATATAGGGTACAAAGTCTATGTTAAGTGGCAGCTTGTTTCAAGATAAGAGGCACAGCCTACGAAACAAGAGACATACCCTGTCCATGACGTTCAAGAACATGCGCTGACTTCATATCTCGATTTCAAGGGGGACCAGTGTTCTTGTACATTGGTGGTGAGACGAGCGGCGAGAGCCGTTTCTCCAACCTGGAGACCGGAAGTAAGCCACTGGAACACAGACCACAGCGAAGCGAGTAAGACAGGATATTGATCCAGCTACAGTTATCCAGATTCTCATGGAAGCCACCAATGGTCTGGGCATAATCCTCGAGAATCGATACTACGGCGAAAGCTACCCATTCGATACAAGCAGTACAGACGAACTGCGCTTCCTGACTACCGAGCAGAGTAAAGACCCAATTCCTTCCCGCTATGCTCCAGCATTGTCATTGTCCATTCCCAGCACCAAATCCAAATTTCCATATTTCAGCAATTTCCTTTTCTCTGCACCGCAGCCCAAACTAAATCCCCTCAGCAATTGCCGACAACGAGTACTTTGCGAAACACGCCACATTCCCCGGTTTAAACACAACATCCGCCATAAACGCTCCCTCCACCCCATGGATCCTTTACGGCGGCAGTCTCGCCGGCGCGCAGACAGCCTTCACCTTGAAGACGTACAACTCGCTCTTCGCGGGCGGCATCGGCAGCAGCGCAACTACGCAAGCCTTACTGACCTACCCGCAATGGTACACCCCCATCATCAAGTACGGCCCCTCGGACTGCATCTCGCGACTAATTGACATCGTTGCCAAAATCGACTCGGTGATAGCGACGGGCGATGAAGATGCCATAAAAACCGTAAAAGACGTCTTTGGCCTAGGCTCTCTGGAAAGTCTAGGGGACTTCGCCATGACAATAGCCTTTCCCATCGGCGGGCCTATGAATTATCCCACGAACACATGGCAAGAACTCAATTGGTACCCGGCGTATTCTGCCGGCGAGGATTTCTACCATTTCTGTTCTAATGTGACGAACGACGATGCGCCGGAGAGCGTGAAGAGTGTGGATACGCAGTTGGCAAACTATACTGATGGTGAGGCGTGGGTGGGGCTGGGCGGGTATACGGACTATGTGAAGAAGGTGCTGTTACCGCTTTGCACGACTGGGCGGTTGAACAGCACGGATATAGGATGCTTCGGGACGCAGAATGAGACGTTTTATGCGGACGTGACGAATAGTGGGTCTCGTAGTTATTTGTATTCCAGTAAGTTGGATCTTCAGCCTTCCTTCCTACCTTCCTCTTACACCCACCCTCCGACTCCGTCAAAAGCTGGATCTGGTGGTTTTGCTACCCTGCTACTGGCTCTACCATCTATGGATGGGTATCCGTACAGCAACCATTTACTTACTCAGAACAGCATGCTCAGAGCAAGGCGCCTACCAAGTCGCACCACCCAACCCTCACACCCCCTCCCTCGTCCTTCACACCCTGCAAATCCCATACACCCAACAATGGTGCACCTGGGCCTTTCCCGACGGCACCTACAATACCCTTCCCTCGACGCCCGATCTTTACGAATACAACAAATACGGCGGCTTCAACATCCAAGCGCCCAAGCTCGCGCTCATCGACGGCAACGTAGACGTCTGGCTCGACCTGTGCTACCACTCGGAGCTGGCGCCGAGCCCGAGGGTAGGGCCGTTGCAGTACTTGATCGCGGGCGGCGGACATCATTGGGATAGTTGGGGGATCAAGAACGTGAGCGCGGAGCCGGACTATATTCGCGAGGCGCATCTGTGGGAGATTAGAACTGTCAAGAGGTGGATCGCGGATCACGCGGAGTAGGTAGTTATTGGCATGGTTGAGGTGATGTGGCAGCGCAATGTGGGATATTGATGCTCCACAGTAGATGACAATGGTTATGACTCTCTATTTACTTCGTACCTGCCCGTTTTCTGAGAATCCTCAGTCGCCCATTTAGAGCCTGATCACAACCATGCTCTCCTCGCGTCGGCTGAAGCGCGCATAGTACTCGGGAGCCTCCTCGATGTCTATAACGCTGCTGATAATGAAGTTAGGGTGCGCCTGCCCCGATGCAATCAGCGGCAACAACTCCGACACTATCTGCAGCGGGAGCACGATGCCGCCATAGACCGAGATGCTCTTCTCATATGCCGCACCAAAGCCGAAATCCGTCAAAGTAGAATTGAAGAGACCGACCACGCCCATCCCGCCACCACGAGCCGTAACATTGACCATTGCGTGCAAAGTAATTGATGAGTCGACGGTGCCGTTCACGGATTCCGCTTCAAAGCCAACAGCCTCTACACTGCGTCTGACGCCGCCTGGCTCCCTTGCTAAGATCTGCGACACGGCGTCGCTTTCGCGGTAGTTGATGGGTATGGCACCGATTGATGCAGCGAGATCCAGACGGTCCTGCACATAGTCTACGGAATAGACACGAGAAGCGCCGCGAAGAATTGCGGAATAGGCAGCGAGTAGACCGACTGGACCGGCACCGAAGACGGCAACTGTGTCGCCGGCTGTGAAACCAGAGAAGCTTACGCCAGACCAGGCGGTGGAGTAGATGTCGGAGAGGAAGAGGTTGTCGAGCAGGGTTTCGAAAGTAGTCGTCTCGTTGACGGGAACGGGGATTAGAGAGTTATCGGCGAATGGGACTCTGGCGTATTCGGCTGCATGAAACATCTTGCCAATATCCTAGGTACCAACTTTTTTCGTTACAAGAAAGTGCGATGGTCACTTACTCTGTAGACCACCAAGCGGACCTGCTTCTCCGCTCTGGACACCACCAAAGCCCAAGGGCACACTATAAGTGTCCGGTTCCAGTGTGTAGTGACCATTGTCGATGTTATCAGGAATGATGACATAGTCACCAACACTTAGAAACTGTACTGCATCGCCGACTTCAGTCACATAGCCAATGGCTTCGTGACCGTATAGGTATGGCTGATCTGGTGATCTAGACGGAATGTGATAGTTGTGAAGGTCGCTACCGCAAATCGCCGAAGCGTTTATACGAACAATGACGTCCGTTGCATTCTGGATCGTGGGAATAGGTATGTCGATGATGGAAACGTTCAGTGCCTGGCCCAGTTGGGCGACAGCTCGCATCATGCCAGCCATGCTTGGAGTGAGTGAGTTTCAGGAAGCAAGTTATCATGAGATGAAGTTTGGCTGCTGGTTGAAACAGGATCAAGCTCTCTCTCTTATATCTCATCGTTCCTTGGCACAAGTCAATGTCCCTAAAGAGGATATGCTATGTGGATTCAGAATGACCGGGAAGAAATGGGCCGTTGGTCGAGCATGTCTCCACATGTTCGGTGATACTTCCGATTTACGAACGCATCTGTGAAATCAGGTATACCTAGTACAGCCAAGACAGTGGGAGATCTCGACTTGCTCTAGATAGCCAGGTATGCGTACATAATTCTCTTTCCTGTGCCGGCTGCAAGAGCATCTCAGTGGCGCGTGAGGATCGGAGAGGAAGCTATCCATGGCGACTGGCGATGAATGACTCTGAAAGAGTCGCCACTTGATGCCCAGTTCTTGGATGAGCCAGGTCAAAGTCCTAAATCATCCATGCTGCCCGGGAGAAGAAGCACAACTCTAGCATTTGGGCAGAGAGCTCCGCCTCGCACAAGCATTGGCATTGCTATAAACCTACAATGTGACCAGTAGAAACCAGATATTTTGAAATTTGGTAGTCGTCACCCAAATGTTGTTGTCTGCAAGCAGCTTACACTCGACGTAATCTATGCAAGTTGCTTACGCTCACGTGATTTCTGAGTCCCCGAGGTCGGCCCGTTGACACTAGCGTTCCCGGATTTTTAGATTCCCATCTCGCGATCTCGCAGACATGACAACTTCCATCGGGCGTTTACTTGGGAACAAACTTATTCAACTTACATGAGATATTACACGCTTCGCTAGGTTTTTGGCAGGAGAGGATCGCAAAAGTTATGCGGAGTAGCTGAGGAAAATTCGTAAGAGGCGACGCGCTCTATGTAATGCGCCCAGTTAATTCGCTTTGTGTGGAGAGTGGAGGAGGTTGTCGATGTTCACCACCACCATTCTGTATGAAGAAATCCAAACCCTAACAGGCTTGGTTTACCTGCGCGAAGAATGCCGAACTCTCAAGATCCACTCACTCCCATGGTTCGATGGCCTCGAAGCTTTGAGGAGACGATCACATCACCGTCTACCCTATGTTATTTGAGACACAGGCAGATTGACTGTGAAGGCTAGAAGACAGCGGGTATTCTTGAGGGCTTATATACCCGTTCCAGCATGTCTTCACGTGCACACAAGGATTTTCGCACATGCCTGTACGCGAAGATGGTCATCATCACAACTTCCAGTTGTGGTAACTTGGTACCTCCTCATCTGTTGCTCGAAATTCTCGTTTCCATAGAAGAAAAAAGGTCCTGTCAGATGGCAGGCTGATCTCATTCCCCATAACTTGTGAATCCTTTTGGTCGTCTTCACAACATGGGTTTCCTTTCTCATATTCTTTTGAGTGAGACATAGTATAGATTTGTGGAAGACACGTCGAAGGTATTCCTGTACCCTGAGAATCTAATATCTCGATGATTAATGTTCTGGGTCCAGGACAGATTGGAAAAGATGACATGATGGCAGTGCTGATCCTCAACTCCATGCTCTGACATCACTAATGTTGTTGCGTCAAGAGCGGTTCACCAAGCGAAACATATGGGAGCAAGATGTATTTTTTGCAACATTGAATCTTCAACCTCATGGTCAGTGTTTGCTCTATTTTTCAAAAAAGCTCGCCACATTCAAGTGCGGCTGTGTGTTTTAGTAGTAAGCTCCAGAAGGTAGCAATTCAGTAACGACTTAGCAAGGCACAGAGGGCGTCTTATATACCCTCTACACTACGGTCTGGAAACCCGGAGATGATTTCTCATCATCACGAGAGCGTGTATAACAGCACCATAGGATCTGACCATACATAGTGATCACCATTAATCACCGCACGCCATGGACTGTTTCTTTATGCTCATTGTCTCATGGAAACGAATCCGAAACGGCATATCGTTCTAGCTTCTAATATTTGAGCAGGACTTGGACATATACCAAGCCACTCCCTCCATATAATTGCTGCCACTTGTGTTTTAGTGTCTGGACGAACTTCCCATCATACAGTTCTGGTCTATTTTCGAGAAAAGAAAGCGTTGACTTTTCAGGTTCTCCAGAAAGGAAAAGGGTTGAGCGATCTATATACCTTTGTCTCCGTTTTGATCTCACATGACCTTATATTGTAATACGAAAGCGCAATTCAGAAGAATCGGCTCCGTAAAGTGTGGCTCGGAAAGGTCTCCACAAGGAGATGATGATAATGACCACTACAGTGTAGGGACAGGACTCGGTCTTTTCCATTTTCAGCAACACATGTGTCGGAAATTGGAGTTCCCTTTTTATTCGAAAGTCCACTCCACCTCAAAATCTCATGAGCTGCGAGTAACTGTGTTTTAGAGTATCTCATAAAGTTCAGCGTTGGTCATTTTTGATCAAGATTCACTATTTCTGCAGCGCGCAGGAAGAGCGAGCTTAAGACTAGCGTTTATGTACATCACAGCTCCTCCCGAAAGTCCAGCGACCCGTGCAGAACAGAGCGGAAACGCGATAGCGTATAAAGATTACATTGCAATTTTGAGAGCATACGGAGATTACGAGATTGAATCGTGGAAACATGTGGAAAGAAAAAGCGACATGGAAGTTGTAGTACAACCTTTACAACAAATTCATGATAGGTAATATTAGGAGACTGAGTTGATGTGATGAGGCCCTCCGGTGATACCACAAGAGTCCCTGGTACAATCGTCCACGTTGATACGGGAGTAACCGTGATACTTGTATGACAGTGATGAGAAGTCGGTCTTTCGGTCGTTGGCTCGCTGCGAACCCGAAGCATCGCGTTACATGAGTGACTTCACTGCCGGGGCTGTGCTCCGTTCATCATAGTGACGAATCGGCGATGTCGTAAAAGTGGTCGCCACTTTATCGAGATTGAGAGCGGCGTCAGGAAGCGCCCCGGCGTGACTCCCGAGCAGGATCGCAGCAGGTATGACAAGGTAGCCTTCCGCTGCCCATGTTCGCTGAGCAACTTCGCGGAGCTCAAGTTGTTCATCTGCTGAAAGTGGCTGTAGATCGTGACTGCGACGCCTAAACGGCTCCGGGAGCTCGAGAATGGTGGCGTTGGTGATAGCATCTTTACTGCTCATGTCGAAATTGTACGTACGCAGCTCACAGTTTTTCCAGCCCGTGCCTGCTTGCATGTCAGCGACTGTCCATGTCAAAGATTTGAGTGCTTTCCGGATAGAATATGTGAACGATAAAAGTTGTGAGTCAATAAAGCATGCCGGAAGAGCAAGATGTGACGAACGGGGTGACTGAAGTTGACGTACCACAACCGGCCAAGCACCCTGCCCAATCTTCAGTGATGAAATGAAGAAGTGCGCCATGTGTGACCACAGCGACATCATTCTCTGGTCGGCTCTGTAAGAATTTTCGAGCTTTCTGGGCCCTTGCTTGAATTAGGTCGACAAGGGGTTCGAATGGACCGGACAATTTGTTATTCCAATCTTGGTCAAGTCGCGAGAAATCGATGGGTTTCCCTTCGAACTCGCGGAGCAACTCTTCTAGAGGGAGTCCAACATCGCAGGGTAAAGCAGCAGTCTCCTGAAGCTCCGGTAGAGCGATGATCCTCAAGTTTGGCTGAGAATTGAGAACATCGCCGAAGGTGAGGAGAGCGGTATACAGGGCGCGCCTAGATGGGGATGCGACTATACAGTCTATCGACAAAGCAGCTTCCTTCATCTCTTTCGAAAGTGTAACGCATTGTTGTTCGCCCTGAGGGGTAAGGAGCGGATCGAGGAGTTGATGATTTTCAATACAAAGGTTGTGATAACCATGGGCGTGACGGACAAGGTGGAGTTGTTTCGGTGCCATGTCAAGGTTAAAAAGGCGTACTCCAGGTCTAGCCTGGAAATTGAACAATAAATATGAAGGCCGGAGAAGGCAGTCAAGGTTGTCGTAGATATTTGAAAGGGCAGGAGTCACAGGAGTTGATCAAGTCACAATCACCGCCCATGTCTCTTCTGTATCCGTCCATGCGTGTGAATACTTCGATGATTCATTGTAACTGTGGTAGTCCAACGTGTCGTTCCGACATTCATTCTTTATCCGCCGTTCACTGGCAACTGCGACTGAGAGACCATCGTTGCGGCATCAGGACGCGGATCGAGTGGAGCCGTTGGTCGCCATTTCTGGCGAGATAGGAGAGCTCATCGAGCGCGTCCCTAGGTATCATCCGATGATGTTGCAAGCAAGTGCGAAGTACGAAGTTCGAGCGTACAGCGACGCAAAGAGCTCCTGGAACAAGGGAAGACAAGTCGAGAGTATCGAGGGCACAGTGACAGCCTGGAGGCATCTTTTGCCGAATCCCTACTTCGGGAAGGCGGGTATTCGACCGACCCGAGGGCTCTTGCCAGACATGGCCTTCAGTCGACGCCCAACACGGAACAGTTTGCCACGGGACACAGCACTAGAAGGCAGCACTTGATGCTTCTGCGGCCTCAACAACAATATGCCGATCGTACCGTCTCCGGATGCCCCAAGCCTATATTGCGGATCACATCTGGTGCGTTGATTAGTGTAACTACTACAACAGATAACAATCGACCACCACGGGCCGTCGCGCCCTACTTATTGGTGAAGATTGGTACCGCTCGGATGTATTTCCTGTGATTTGAAATAATGAGCCTACGCATGAGCTTCTAACCGCCATCTATTGCCATCGTCAGCCGACCCAAGGCCCAGACGTACGAGTGTAGCTGATATTGGCGCTGATGCCAAGTCATACAATGTCCTCGAAATTGACAAGCATGAAGGTCGTAGGTTTCAGGTCTCTTGTATTCCCTTGTTAGCCATCCACTAACACATCCTTTACTTAGATTCTGCTGATTGCCTCAACAGCTCTCACCCTCCGCCAGAGCCTGCGTAATGTCCGAGCACAGCTCGTGCGTGGTGTATAGCAACGGACGAATCGGCCGCCCACGTTCCGTTTCCGGAAGCTAGACGACTAGTTTTTTGCGTTGGGGGCTGTGTTGGTTCGCGCGAAGTATCACACGAACTCCACTCTATGCAGTAGCCAAAGTCGCCGACGCTGCTTCAAGAGGCGATCGAAGAAACTCGATTCTCTGTTCGAAAGCTTTCGGCAATGCGGGCTCGATTAGGCTCTCCTTTCGGCTCCCTGCGGCAAGTGGATTTTCGCGGCGGACGTGTCGGACGGTGGGTGCCATCTAGGCAGGTTCATGAAATTCAAGGCCACATTCCAAGAGTCGGGCGATGCCTGCGGACGGTTTGATGTATTCGACAAGATGCTGCTTCTTTGGGGCATGGAAGGAGATGACTTTGTGGACTGCGGTGTGCTGTGAGCTGTGAGCGCGTACTCGGTGTCAGAGCGGTAGTGGCTCACTCCGCGCCCGATCATCCGCCCAATCCTTTGTTCTGTACGATGGCGCCATTGTCATCCTCCCCACACTCTTCACTGGCCCTCGAAGCGGTGCTCAAGGGTCAAGGCCGAGAAGGCTGATGAGGCAGGAAGAGGAACATGGTGCGAGGATGATACGAGGATAGCTAGCCGTCTTTGGCCGATATGCAGAGGATGCTAAGCCCTCGGAGCGTTTTAGAATCCTGGCTTGGCCTTCATTGCGCGCGTCACAACCTTGTTTGTTTGCGAGCACGAGGCTGCGCACCTCTGGGAATGTAGACGGGATTCCGCATCGTTCTCTTCAAGGGCTTCGTATGGAAGCGTCGCATGCACGACAGAAAATCGTGGCGTTGACGCGATGCTTGTACCCGCAGACGGTTTATTTTTATGCGATCTTCAGGAACCGCCATCCACGCCAGCCAGGATGCCAGCCAGGATGCCAGCCAGGATGCCCGCCACCAGCGCAGCCCCGGCGCCCCACAATAAGATGAGGTCACAGATGATCCTCCGTAGGTGCCGGGATGTGTGACACAAACACAGCCATGGAGAAAGGGCCTCCAGCAATCCGGGCGACCCGTGAAGCTCTCCTTATATAACAGTCGACGCACGCACTCGCTTTGTCTCTACTGCTGAACTGTCCTAGTCACTGTTGCCACTCACTATTAGGATGAAAGCTACCCAATTTCTCACAGCGTCAGCTTTGTCGTGTTTCGCGGCCGGTACGTAATCACTTCGTTATTGGTCGCGTGTCTACTCCGTACTGACGTAGCCTTAGCATCCGCGATTGGAAGATCTGAAATCGAGACTGTTTACAACGCGAACCTCGAGTCGTGGAGGCGCGCGACACCACAAGCCCCGAATGGCTATGCTCCTGGCAAAGTAGATTGCCCATCCACGCGACCGAGCATTCGCGTTGCGTCCAGTCTCTCCAGCCAAGAAACGTCCTGGCTGGAAAAGCGACGGAACAACACCATAGACCCTCTGAAAGATCTGTTGGGCCGTCTCAACATTTCTGGATTCGACGCCGGAAAATACATTGACGATAATAGCAAGAATGCGAGCGCTTTGCCCAACATCGCCATCGCTTTCTCTGGGGGAGGGTATCGCGCCATGATGAACGGAGCCGGTGGTCTTGCTGCCTTCGATAATCGCACGCCCAATTCGACCGGAACGGGCCATATCGGAGGATTGCTGCAAGCTGCTACGTATGTTGCTGGGCTTTCGGGAGGTGGCTGGCTTGTGGGAAGCATTTTTACAAACAACTTCACGACAGTGCAAAGCATTATCGACGAAGGCGACGGTGGCACCATCTGGCAGATTGGGCAATCAATCTTCGAGGGTCCCAAAAAGGGAAGTATCCAGTTACTCTCGACCGTTGATTACTACACCAATCTGCTCGACGTTGTCGATGACAAGCAGGATGCTGGGTACGACGTCTCACTGACGGATTATTGGGGCCGGGCTCTCTCATTTCAACTGGTGAACGCATCAGACGGTGGGCCAGCATACACCTTCTCTTCCATCCAGGATGACGACGGGTTCAAAAACGGAAATACTCCCATGCCCATTCTTGTTACGGATGAGCGGGCCCCCGGGGAGGTGGCCATTTCGCTCAATACGACCAATCTCGAGTTCAATCCGTGGGAGTTGGGCAGCTTCGACCCTACGCTCTACGGATTTGCTCCTCTTCGTTACCTTGGATCCAATTTCAGTGGAGGCTCGCTTCCTGATAATTCAGACTGCGTATCCGGGTTCGATAATGTTGGCTTCGTTATGGGAACTAGTTCTTCCTTGTTCAATCAGCTCATTTTGAACCTCAACACGACGACCGGCGTGCCCGATCTCGTCAAGGAGGCTCTTGCTAAAATCCTCACTGCGCTCGGGAACGGCAACGATGATATTGCAGACTACTCTCCGAATCCCTTCTTCGGATTCCACAACGACACCAATCCCAGTGCGCAGACGGAGCGCCTCACTCTTGTAGATGGTGGCGAGGACTTGCAAAACATCCCTCTGAACCCGCTAATTCAGCCAAATCGTGCCGTCGATGTTATCTTCGCTGTGGACACTTCAGCCGACACAACTACCGACAACGGCGGTGCGGGTTGGCCAAACGGCACCTCTCTGGTTGCGACGTACGAGCGTTCCACAAATGCAACGATGCAGAACGGTACAGCGTTCCCGGCTATTCCAGACCAGAACACCTTCGTCAACCTTGGACTGAACACTCGTCCGACATTCTTCGGCTGCAATGCTAGCAACTTGACAGGCTCAGCTCCACTGATTGTCTATCTTCCGAATGCGCCATACGTATATCATTCGAACATCTCCACGTTCCAGATGGACATCAACAACACTGAGCGCAATACCATCATTCAGAACGGGTACGATGTTGTAACACAAGGCAACGGTACAGAAGACTCGCAGTGGCCGACCTGTGTCGGATGCGCCATTCTCTCTAGGAGTTTTGATCGCAACAGCCAGGATGTCCCTGATGTTTGCAAACAGTGCTTCGATCGATACTGCTGGAACGGAACTGTTGCATCGAATACACCAGCGCCATATGAGCCCAATTACAAGCTTACGGAGGTCAAGATAGCCAGTGGTGTAGGCCACTTCTTGCCTAACGTTCTTTGCGCAGCGCTGGTAGCAGGTGTCTCTGCTTTCTTGATGATGTGATGATATATTCTTGGGATACCCTATCTTTTGATCTTGGGCTAGCGGGTTATGCATGGGCGGAGTCTCTGATTTAAGCGTTGTTAGTTCAACTGCAATGTTCATACAATCTCTTTTCAGCTATTCTCAAGCACTACTGTAACGTCGTGACCTCGAATTCTCTATATTAATCACTCGTGGTGCAGTTCATGGTTAGTAGTGCAATCGGCCAAAAGCTCTCCGGCCAACCCCGCGCCACACCAAAAGTTCACAGGTTTGCCCCACCATTCAAACAGCACTTCTACAATGACAACAACGGCGCTCGAGACTGCTCCTGTTCTGTCAACCCCAGACACGCATATTTTCGGGGATCCTACACCTGTCGCGGAACCTTCTAGTCTTCAGAGACTTCCAGATGAGCAGATAGCCCTCACGTACGAGATCGAGCGCACTGTCCGCGAAATCAGAGAAGGAAGATGGAAGCGCATAGCACTGCAGTTCCCGGACCAGATGCTGGTGGATGCGCCACGTGTATATGAAGCATTGACACAGGGACTCGGAAAAGCAAGGAGGAATGTTCCCAATGGTACCAGGGCGCCACAGAGGGAGGAAAATGGAACGACCGACGGCGAGCTTGCTTCTGGGATCGAACAGCTGTCTGTGGAGATCGAGAAGGAGCCCGAAGAGCGACTCTTCATCCTTGCAGACACATCGTATGGTGCCTGCTGTGTTGATGAAGTAGCAGCGGAACATGTCGACGCCGATGTAGTCGTCCACTATGGCAGATCCTGTCTCTCGCCGCCGTCGCGACTCCCAGTCATCTACGTCTTCACAGAGCGGCCACTCGATCTGAATCAGGTCGTATCTACATTCAAACGGACATACCCTGATAGGAGCCAGAAAGTCATTCTGATGGCTGACATACCCTACTCCCACCACATCCCCGACCTGCACGCCCGTCTCGAATCCGAAGGCTACGACTACACATACGCCACCTCAATCATCCACAAACCCTCCTCGCTCCTCCCAAACCGAACCATACCACCCGACGCCACCGACCCCGACGCCCTCCGCGAATACCAACTCTTCCACATCTCCTCCCCTCCAACATCCCTCCTCCTCACTCTCTCCTCCCGCGTAGGCGCAATCCACATCTACCCAACCGACACGCCCTCCCCGACCGCAATCCCAACCTCCTCCGCCATGACCCTACGCCGGCGCTACGCCCTCCTAACATCCCTCTCCACCGTCTCCGTCTTCGGAATCCTGATCAACACGCTCTCAGTCAAGAACTACATGCACATGCTCTCACACGTGCAATCGCTGATCTCCGCTGCCGGCAAGAAAGCCTACACCTTCGTCGTCGGCAAAGTCAACGCGGCCAAAGTCGCAAACTTCAGCGAGGTCGGCGGCTGGGTCGTTATCGGGTGCTGGGAGAGCAGTCTGATTGAGAGCAGCGAGTTCTGGAAGCCGATCATCACGCCGTTCGAGCTGCGGCTGGCGTTGCAGGGGGATGAGGAGCGCGTTTGGACGGGCGAGTGGACGGGCGATTTTATGGCTGTGCTTGGGGAGAAGGAGCAGCAGGAGGGTCAGGGCGATGAGCAGGTCACTGCCGCGACAAACGGACGGCCCACCCAGATCGACAGCGCAGAGCAGGAAGACCAGCCCGGCGATTACGATTCCGAAGAAGAATCCGCACCCCCAGAATTCGATCTCCGCACCGGCCGCTACGTCTCGCACTCGCGGCCCATGCGATCCTCTACCTCTACATCTACCGCCCACGCCCACGCAGCGCAAAACGGCATCGCAGGAGCGTCAACGGCACCGTCCAGCAACGCGCTCACCAAGCGCGCCAACGGCGACCTCGCACAGGTCGGTGGCGTCGTGTCTCCAGGCGCAGAGTTTCTGCGCTCGCAGCGCACGTGGCAGGGACTGGGTAGCGATTACACGGAGACGCAGGATGGGGAGGGAGACGGTAATGGTGATGGGCATGCAGCGCGGATGGAAGAAGGGCGGCGGGGCATTGCGAGTCGGTATGTTGTGGGTGAGGACGAGAGGCAGCATTGAGATGCGATAGTGTATGAATTAGTAGAAAGCGAGTTGCTGGGTTACTTGGTCATACCAAGAGTGAGTTCTCATGGCTTTAAAGGCCTGAGCTATGTTCAGTGAGACTCTATACTAGTCCTTGATTCTCTCACAGCACGCTATGCTGTCTCCGCATTTATTGGACTCGGGTAGCTTTCTGATGCGTAATTCTCTTCTCATTCTTTATCAGACGGAGATTCAAATTTAGAACAGCAACACGTGAACAAAGTACCATTGCAATATCCGCACCAGCCCACACTCCCTGATACAGGAGCATCTAAGCTCCGCAATACCTGATCCAAACTCCATACCCTATCCCACCCAAGTGCGACACAAAGGTATCCCACAGCCATTAGTAACACAGCAAGCGCCCATCTCGATCCCGCCCTCGCAACGAAAACTCCAAGCTGTAGTGCCGCTTACAGTGACACGGCCCTACTCCTAGTCCTTGAAGAAAATAAGAAGAACAACGCCAGCCAGCCAGCCTTTCCCGGCTCATAGCAGCGCTTAATCATGCCCCACCTGCGGAAACAGCTTTCAACAACCCGCCAATGTAATTCCTCAGCGTAAGGTTATGCGCCATCACATAGTACAACTGCTCCTTGACGGGGGCAAACACGCGCGGCACCCACCCTGCGCTCTCGGCCTCCTTCTCCATCTCTTCGTGCGTGCGCTGCGCTTCCCTCGCTGCATCGCTGAGTCGCGGCTTCTTCCCGGACGTGCGTCGATACTCAGGACTATCCTCTCGGCCTCGCTTATGCGTCGGTGAATCTGGGATGTCGTGGATCGTGGGCGGCGGGTTCAGTTTGCCTAGCTGCCGCGCCAGATTCCGGAGCACGAGGACAGAGGCGAGAGGGAGGCCGGCGGCGTCGTTGGACTCGTCGGTCACGGTGTTGTAGTAGCGGAAGTTTGGTGCTGGTTGCGGTGGCGCGGGATCACGCGAGTTGGTCCGCGTATCTGAACTACCTTGGCCATAGTTGTGGCTGTAGCGCCCGCCCATGCCTAGACTACCCAAGCCAACAGGCTGCCCGAATTGAGGCTGGAAATTTTCGTGGCGGAGTTGTGCGGATGTCGAGAGCGGCGCCGAGTTAGATGGGGTGCGGTTGTGCTTTGCGTGGATGGAATGCATCAAGCTGGTATCAGGCATGTGGGTCTTGATGTGTTGGCCAGCTTCGTATGCGGAGTCAGTGCCATGGGAATTGAAATGCGTACACCCGCCCCAGTGACAGAAGTATTTTGAAGGTGTAAAGGCTGCAACAACGTCGCCGTTCTCCATGTCGATATCAGGTTTCTGCTCGAGGAGCCACTTGCCATTCTCGTCGCGTGGAACTTTGAGATGCACCGAGACGATGTGTTCCCACATTGCTTTGACACCAGACGTGTACTCTCCGCATTCGACCTTGGGAGTTGAGTGTTTAGTGTCCGAATATCCGTTGAGTAGGCTCGGAGGATGCCAACAACAACGCATGTATGGCTTCTTTGTAGAAGGGTCTACAGGTACTGAGCGTGGCCGAATGCCCCGGATCGTGTACTTGGGCTGGTTGTTGCTACCAGTGATAACCTGAGCGGAAGCGCCGCCAAACGTAGTAGATACATTGGTGATGAAATCTTTCGCAGGCATAAGCGCTTTATACTGCTGGTTAGTCCCCATAACTTCCGAAAAGGCGGAGTTGTATGCAGACCACAGCTGGATCTGAGTGATCTCTCCAGTGGGGTCCTCCTCGAAGCATGTGCGCAGCCACTGTGAACTGCGCTCGGGCTCTTCCAATGCCACCAGTTGCTCAATAATAGCAGAGGACAGTTTGGGCGCACTTTCAGCATGTTGCGATGATCTTGACGACTTTGCGTTACTCCGTCGCTCCTCATAGGCGACCGCGCCGTATTGAAGTAAACGAACAAGCTGGTTCACCAAGCCCTCAATATTGACTTCATCGACGAGTATCTCTACATTATCCGCAAAGCCGGTGAAAAGGTAGAGGAAATCCAAGCAGGCATTCCGTAGCTCTTCATCTTCAACCAATAGCCAATCGCATATTGACTTGAGAGTCTTCTTCGGCACGTCGGTCAATTTGTTGGTGGCCTCGAGATTCATGGCTATGCGGCCAAGGGCTCGTAATGATGTGATGATCTTGCCGCGATCTTCGGAATCGACCTGGCTCAGGAGAGAGCGGTAAAGAGGGTCTCGAGCATCCAGAATCCAGAACCTAGTCAGCTGCTCAGCAATCTCAAGGGCGTAATGCTGAAGCTCGATCACCGCAGGGTGCTTTGGCAGGTTCAGCGCAATGACTATGAGGTCTCGCACAGAGGGAACCATGGAGACGAAGAGCGCATTTTCATGAAGCATCACCATGTTTCTAATGATGAGCGCGGCTTCGTGTATCATCCCCAAGGCTTTCGCGTCATCTTCCGGTAGCAGGTCGTCCTTTCGATCGAGAACCTCCAGTGACTGTATCCGCTGCAGCAGGTTGCGCGTACCGGATAGGCCATTGAGCACGTGGGGCTGATCCATCTCCTCCTCGATAAAGGAGATCTCGAATTTTACATCATAGTACAATGATGCTGCCTCAGTCACTTTGGCAATAAGAGCCTCAGCCAGTCCGGGAAATTGATCAAAACGGTACTTGTCGCCACGTTCGTGGGATATCTTGACCAGGTGGTGCAGAGCATACGCCTCCTCTTCTGGCTCCTTTGACTGGAGAGCGTGCAACGCTCGCAGATAGATGTTCGGACCAGGGAACCCAGTGCCTGGAAGCATCATTCCCCGCACAGGGGGCGGCCGGTTCTTCCTGTTGACCACATACTTCATGCGCAGCAGTCTGAATTGATCTGGATTGTTTGCAGGCGTTGAGACAGGCTTCATATTGGAGGCCACAGCGGTCTCTGGCGTGTAGTTGGCGATGGTCATGGCTGCATTGCTGGTACCATAGTTGCCATTGGTGTATGTGCCCGGCTGGGGAGAGTTCAAGTGGCCGGTGGACTGGCGCGTCTGGCGAGTGGACATGTCGGGCTGGAAGAGCACGCGCTGCGGCGGGGCGTGTCGGAGCGCTGGGGTAGATTGTCAGTAGAGTGGCTTGGTGTGTGAAAGAAGTCGCAAGCCGTGACAGGAGGTGCCGAGTCAAAGCATGGTGCGCCGTTGACACACGGCGTACCTGGACTCACCTCGTGTGACGCGCCCCGTGCTCCCTGGCTCGTCTAGGTCCATCTTGTCCTCCTTTGGGGTCTTTTTCGCGTCACCCTCTTCGTCGGAGTCCTCTGAGTCTTCGTCTCCCCGCAGGCGGTCTGTTTCCCTGCTGCCGGGGCGAAGGTAGTTCTCGACGGTGCGGGTCAACAGGTCGCCGCCCTTCGCAGACACATCCTCCAGTATCTCCTTTGGCGGCGGCGTGCGCTTGTGGACCGTCGTGATTTCGTAGGCACTGGCGTCGCCGCTTAGCATTTGCGCCATCGTCACCGCAACGGAGGCAGACTCACGCAAGGTTCTTGTAGTAGGTGCTCTTGAAGATGAAGGCCTGGGTGGTGAGGCTCGCGCTCCCGGGCAGGAATTCGCCCGCTATCCTCCTCCAGGCAAGCTTATTGCCTCGAGTATCTGAGACCTTGTCGTACCCGCCTTCCTCGACAACGCGTTTGTATAATCGCAGCAGGTCGATGTGCCGGCTGCCGACCTTGGGCTCGCGCTCTAGGATGGTCCTGCCAATCAATCAATAAATAGATGCGCGTGGTGATTGCCGGGTGGAGTGCGCCCACCCTCGTTTCTCATGGTATACTGCGAGCTTATCCAAAAATTCTTCGTATTCGGAGGTACGCTCAACGGAGGGTTCCCGCGGTTTGCTCGGGGCCATAGTCGTGCGCTTTGCCTGGTCGGGTTGTGCTTGGGACGGCACTTGCGGGTACCTTTTCGCCCAGCAGAGCTGCATCCAGGAGAGTTGGCTAGGGCAAGCGCATTGCGCGGGGCGCGTGTGGCTCGAGTGAATGGCGCGGCGCGTCTCGACCGCAGGAACTGGAGATGGACTTTATTCGCAGAAGCTTGACCTTCGCGACGGGCTCGCCGCGGGAGGTGCACGGGCCACGTCTCACGTGATGTCGTCGCTCACACTTCCTCCAGCGCTCCTTCCTGCAGAATTCCTTGCCAACATGCCTAACCACCGATTCACTCCAACTGCCCGTGGACAGGTCATCATTCATCTCTAGCTAATGCTTCTAGCCTCCACTAACTCGTAGCCGCCTATGGACTCTCTTAGGCTCCCGTTGGCCAAGTTCTCCCGTGCCATCGATGTTGCGCCAGACGTGCAGCAATTCACCTGGCGGCATGTCACACAAGATCTCGTCCTTGCGAGCGACACTTTCAGAGGCCCTGGTAGCCTGGTTGGGGCTCCCACGCGCCTGTTGAAAGTACTCCAGGGAACAGAGGTCTTGGTAAGAGCATGTCGCGACCTCCTTCCTCAAACATCCGAGGCCATCGTACTCGAGACTAGAGGGACTGATGTTGGTATAATAGGAACTGCTCCCTCTTGAGCATCTGTTAGACCAGGCCCGCGAGGTCATTGTGACTATGCGGCATCTCCGTGTCGAAATCAAAAATGAACAGCTCCCGATATCCGCCCTGTTCAAGAGTCCTCTTTTAGCCATCCGCTACAACCTGCCCGACAGGAAGTTGCGCCGCATCCAACTAAAGTTTACCAGCAGCCAGGACTTTGATCTTGCCTACCAACACCTAGACAGACTAGGACTCCGCATGAGCCAAATTGAAGCGAAACAAGGCCAGTCTAATCCTGCGCCCGCTGGCCCTCTTCGCGGAACTCCTGGAGCAACCTGCTCTGCTTCCCAGATTGCCGAGCTCTCGAACCGTCCTTACTCTGCGGTTCCTACCTCTTATTCGCAAATAAAAACTAGCAGTACACCGCGCGTATCATCTCCTCTTGCTCACCAGCCATTCACGTCAGCCTCCGATGTACGACAAGAAGAGGCAAATTTTCAACGTCCAGCATCCGCCTATTCAGGATTGGTCAACAGGGAACGCAACCCTCTAGCTAGCCTGACAGCGTCTGTTTCTGATCTTCCGAATTCTCTTGTACCGCCCGAGTACTTCCCTAGACCTGGTTCTGCCGTTTCGGCTACATCCACTACTCGACCTAGTACAGCAATGGAGCGCAGTGCACATTCCGATCTGCCGAGCATTGAAGAGAGCACAAGTCCTCCCGCATATACTCCCGGCCCTGCCCAGTTTTTCTCCCTTCCTCGGACCAATGACTTGTTGCTGCCACCGAGGAGAGAGCTGCCATTTGCACGATCTTCGCCGCCGAAGTCCGCAGGCAGTGACACTGCTCGCCCTTTTAGTCGGACTTCTACTGGTTCTGGACCACCTTCGTCGGGAAACCGAGCCTCGCGACTTCCAAGTCGAGGCCCCTCCGGTCAAGTATTCGAGCCTCCTCCACTCCCACAACCAACCTTTCTTGAGCACAATGAAACCCCAGGACGGCCTGTCTCCAGGCGACGCTCTGATGTCTACTCACTTCCGGCTGGGCCAGATAAAGAGCTAAGGGAGAATGCAACTCGTGCTGCCCCGTATTCCGCTGGCCATGACACCGCCCCAGGTGGTAGTCAAAAGAACATGCGCCCGCTCAGTGCTCTCAGCTCGTCCTCGCTGAACATGCAACCACAGAACTCTTCTCCATTAGCAGCCCATAGGAACAGGTTACCTACGCCAACAACATCCGAGGTCTCGTACCAGGGCCACCAGGATCGCGTCATCTCCGAGCTGCTGCATCAAGCTCGCGGTAATGACACTGAGAATCTTGCCGCTTACGCTGCGCACAATAGCGAGGACCGTATGACCATACTGAACGATTTTATGATGAACCAGCTTGACGACAGCAACTTCTGCACCCTGGTTGAGGATGTCTCGGTGTGTTGGATCAGGATCGGACTTGGGCTAGAATGAAGCTGTCGATTTTGATGTTCAAGACCGATTAATGGTAGGGGTTCTCTTCAATGATGCGACAGGGTTATAACTGCATTCGATATGCCTCAACATTTCTTCCCTTCGAAGATGGCATATTCTTGATCTTTGAGCAGAAGGTAATAGTTCATGTACGACGATTTGATGCGAAAGAAGTGGCGGAGCAAAACTTATCCCTCCATCTACCAGTATGCTTAGGGGTCATCATTGCGGACTTAGACGTTTAGTATGTGTAGAAATTAATATACACTATCAATTTTACACATGAGTGTGGGTAAACGTACTCCAGATTAGCATGTTGTGAATGATAGCTTCGAAGAATCACGCGGTAATCAAGCAACTAGTCCGACTGTAACCTGCACTACGCATCCATGATATACTACTATCAAGGACCAGGCCCAAGATCCCCACTATGAAAATCCATCGTAAACTCTAAGAAGAAGACCGCTTGCATAGTGAAACGCACAACTTCCGTCACTTCGTTCCAAGAGTCTAATTCTACGTTGTAGAACTAGCTATTCGTGTCACCAATACTAGTCGCGTCCAATGTATATCTGAGCATGATGCTCAGCTTGAGTGCTGAGTGTGGACTGTCTAGACTCGTTGTACGTTTCGCTAGGGACCTACTACAAGTTTGCTCACTACTCCGGCATGGACTTTCTACGTGAGCTCCGCTCGCAAGAGTGAGTTGATTGTAGATTCGAAAAGGAGTTGGATTGGCATCTAAGAGTCCATAATTCCGCTTCTGGAACGTCAACAGTATGGCTGACCCTGGACTGTGAAATTGTGAACGAGAACCTTGAGAAGGACCAACGCCTTCGGCGCAGAGCTTTCTTCTCGCGGCATTCGAAGCATGGTTCACGAGCCCGCGTATCTTCTCTAGCACAAACTTTCTTTCGCGACATATAACTTACCTAATGTATAGGAAGAGCAAAGTCTTCTCTTGAACACACATCAGACCGCTCTTCCGCCTCCCCACCCCATACTTCTAGATCCAGGAACCATATATGCACCCCACAGGTGGTGCATATGCGACGTGGGCGACCGTATCACTAGCGCTTATGTAAAGCCACGCTCTGGCAATGGAACTCCGGCGGGCGGGCGGCCAACAAGTCGCGTGCCTAGCCTAGTGATGCGCAGTCATTCTGCAGGAGGGCTGCGAGCGTCAGCGGCGGGAAAAGCAAAGAAGTGAAGCGTGCATGCCGTTCCCCCGAACGTCAGATTTGGATCAATTCGATATCATGGCGCATGAGGGCAAGTGAACCCGTAGACGGGAAGCCGACGGGAGAGTGAGGACTTGGAGAACGGAATGTATCGGGGTTCGGCATCGGATGGTGCGCTTGAGAGTGTGTTTCTTGGCGTGGGTCGAGGTTGAGAAAGCACTCCGTTATTGTTAAGTAGAAGGGTATGTGGTAGGGTGATGTGGCACCCAAACTGGGAACCGGAACCGAACCAACAGTGTCTTGAGAATGACAACCGGGGGAAGCTGTTCAACGAACCACAGCGAGTGAGATCGGAATTGACTTTTTCAAGCGATGATTGATTGGTCAATATTCGCAAAATCCACTCCACGATGTAAGTATAGCCCTTAACGGTCTATACGTCGTATCTTAGAGTAACGGAAACCAAGATGGAAACCGCCGTAACTCAAAGATGCGCTTGAGTATCCTTCTAGATCTTAGAATGCAGAGTGTCCGTTGTCCTTCCGTCACCGCCAGATTGAAGGTCGCACGAGGCCGGTGAGAACGACTACAGGGGTCTTCGCAACGTCTCCGTGGATCAAGCGGTTGAGCGTCGATCAATCGTAAGCGCCACGATTTCTGGATTGTATGTTTCCTCCATCGCAGAAGGCGAGGTTGCGTTCGAATAAAAGTTTCAGATAGTTTCCGGATGTCGCTCACCAAGCCTTCACATCCCTGAAGTAGTCCATGCTACTTTCTTCGACAATCGTGAACAGACGATCGACACGTCACACAGCGATTTAATTCTCCGAGATCTGTTGTCGCACGTCGCGTTCATTGGCCGCCGATCGGCTGAACCTGGTTGTTTTGGAGGACTTGCTTAAGTTGTTTTGATCAGTCATAAGGAAGTCAGTATCTTTAGTGGCATTCATTTGGGATGCGGAGAGCTCTGCTCGCCAGCGTCGTCTGGCTCGCGTAGACCCGCACGATACGAGGTCCGGCTGCATGTCGCTGGGAGTGTTCCTGGAGGGTCTTGCCAAGAGTGGGTGGACGGAAGACCTTATAAGGTTAGAGCAGCCGAACGTAATCCTTTGCTGTGCCACTATTACATCGACGTCACGCGGAGACGGGTCGAGTTGCAGGATGCAGGGCGGGAAGTAGTCCTGCGAGGTGTTGGTGTCACCATTGCGGGGCGTTGGGGATGGGAGGAAGGACTGCAGGGTTGGAGAAGGCTTGCGCTTCCATCGGATGGGGCACTTGCTAGCCATGCACAAGTTCGATCAAATATCTCCAAAGCGCTGTTGGCGCTCTCAGAAGACCGGTGTTTGAAGCATGTGGACACGAAAGGCCACCATCACCAGCCTCCAAGCTAGCTCCACATGGTGCCTGGAGTTGCATGCACCGTCTCCTCCATCTTGCGGCGTCCCTGTCCTTTCCAAATTCCAGCTTGTCGATGATGTGCGGGACTCGCTCAGCATGCAGAAAGCTAGCTTGTGATCAAAGCCATGATGATGTCCGTGTATGCTGCAGATTCAATGTGGCAGTCGCTAAACGGCTGTGCATGCGAGATTTTCGCTATTGGAACACACCGTGAAGTGCCTCACTAAGCTCTCCGCTCCATGGCCACATACGAACATCGAGGTAACGAGCTGCCACACACGGCACAGGCGAGCCAGGCAGCCTCGCACCCTCCGAGGCCAGCGACGTGCCCTGGGGATAGACTTGCGTGTTGTAGCGATAATATGACGAAGGCTTTGCCGCTTGAAGGCACCTCGGCGTCTAAAGCGCGAGAGGTGACACCCATCGCGCTGTAAGACTGCCTCCCAGGTGGTGAGCTGAGCAGCCGGGCGCGCGGCCATCCATCATGGGAATAATATCCATCGGCGCACACCGGCGCATCGTGGTGCACAGTTCTCATGCATTAGAGCTCTAGTCGTGCTTTGTGGCTGGGCCTCAGGCGTCTCCCGCCGCCAAAAGCACAGTGCGCTGGGTACCAGAACGAGCAAAGCACTCATTGCTGCTTCATGAAGGCTACATGTAAGCGGCCAAATGCAGAAGAGTGATGCTTACGATAAGCAAGCCCTCCCGTCTGTCACGCTCCACGGAAAATTTGCGGAGGACGTGGATATACGTCAAGGGTTGGCGGGATTGGCCGACCGACATGCGGGAAACGGGAAACCCTGCAGTCCGCAGACGTCACCGAGTCTCACGAGAATGGGGTTGTGAACACCACCGCAGCAATCTCCAGCATTGTCGTCAACTCATAAGTACAAGCAATTGTAGTAGACACCTGACTTGATTCGATATGCCATCATAACAAAGACGCCAATTCCCAGTCTATGAATTTTAATCGAGACCCCACCCATGCAACCGCCCACTTTGCAGGAAACAGAAAGTGCTCGCCGGCATCCCACATGTATATGCGCAGAATCACTTGCTGCCCCAGTCTTGCGCGTAGACATCAGTACCAATAGAGAGTTATGAAAATAGGCCTCACACATAACGTTGTAGGCCAGGTCGAGAAATATTCACAGGCGACCGCGGTCTGAAGGACGAAGGTATATAAACAGTATTGTGCACCAGAAAAGGTATCAAGTAGCGTCATGAATCATGGCGTCGTGAAGCGAATAAGAGGTCCGCAGGTGCGACCTCTATATCCAGTTCGAAAAGGGTGAGTCGAAATCCGTGGGCCCGTTGAAGAGATCCGCGTTGGGGTTCATCAGCCAAGGGTCGTTAGACATGACGTCTTCAACGTTGTTTGGCATAGCAATTGCACTGGGCTCGCCAAAGTCGGTGGCGAAATACGAGGCTGACAAGTCCGCAGAGGTTGTTGGAGCCAATGTTGTCGGCACAATATTCGTGTGCTTCAATGGCTGCGTCTCGTCGACGTACATTGGCATGGACGTCGGGGTAGGGACCACATCACTTGGAGCGCTCGTCGCTGAACGGAACACCGGATTGTCTTCCCAGAACAGACTCTCGCTGACAGCAGACTGTGGATTTCTAATCTCCAGATCGCCGAACAATATGGGCTCGCCAATTTCTGAGTGTGACGAAGACGCCGATGTGAGACCGGGATTGCTGTGCTTGTTCGATTCACCACTATGAGAAATGGGTTGGGTCAAGCTGTCGCTGAGTTTGCTAGGGTCAAGAGGTAGATCTCCAGCCGACCATATCGGGTTGCTCAGGCCGGCAGACGGTATTGCCCAATCGTTCTCCAAGTTCGGGAGGCAGTCCTGAGAAGGTGAGGTTGAAAGGCTCCCGAACCCGTAATTGCGATTGACAGGAGCTACGGTGCTTGCCCATGGCCATTGTGCCGACACATTATCGCTCAATTGGCTTTCGCTTGGTGAATTCCCGTCATGCCCGAAGGTGGTGGTCTGGGGAGTGAAGATCGACTCTTGCAATCCAGTGCCGTCAAAATTGTCAGCGAGAGGAAGACTAGTCACTGATCGTTGGCCGCCGGAACCCAAGAAAGTATAGAAATCGTTGTTCGAAAGAGACAGCGTGTCCATGGAGCGTTGGGCCGGAGTGTCAGGCTGCCCGAAAGTGTTGCACTGCGTAAAGCTGGAAAACGCAGCGGAACCGTGGAGTGTATGGGGACGGCCAATCTTGTAGGGCAAGCCCGAGACATGGGCAGAGTTGTTGTTGCGGTGGCACGGCTTGTGATGTCCATTGGCAAACACAGTCAGGGTGCTCTCCGAGTGAGTCGATGTAAGCTTCGGTTTCGCGCGCGCCGAATGTAGCGTCTGCCTACCAGTGTCGAGCTTCAATTCGAGTCCTTCCTTCTTCACGCCGCAGATGCACTTGGCGCCGGAATGACAGCAACAGCGGCTATCAGTGTCTGCACCCTCATTAGACCCGTCGTCGATGCTGTCACCAAGCATAAGCTCACCCTTCGCGTCGCCCTTGTCTTTGTGCTTGTCCTTGTCTTTCTTCTCGCCACAGTCGCACTTGGCGTGATGAGACTTGGACTTGCGCGCGCCGCGACAGTGCTCGCATTGCTTGACAGGACGACCCTTAGGGTTGATGTGATGTAGTTCGCGATCTGGAAAAGCAGCAGCGTCAGCAGGTGTGGCGCAATGGGGCAGCCGAGGCCAGTGGAGTCTACGTACCATGATGTATGCAACCGCTCACGCGATGGCCCTTGATGCACGAAGCGCATGCCCATTTCTCGCCATCGATTACAGGCATGCCTGAGCGTTCACGGCCGGGGACGGTCGTCGCACCTCACACGATGTCGTGCGGCAGGTGGCACAGAAGAGGCGAAGACGGCCGACGAGAGAGCAGAGGTCAAGACAGCCGACGCCGCAGAGAGCTGCAGGCTGCCGCGCGAAGGTAGCACAGGTGAATGTAAAAGAGAATAATACAGGTCAGAGAAGAAAACGCCGGGGTATCTATGTCAATGGTAGAAATAAACGCAGGCGGGCGGTGAAGAGGACGACCGTGAACGCCGGAACGGCACCGAGGCACGAAGAGTGGAGAGTGGGAGAGGAGGTTATGATGAGAGAGGACCGAGCCGTGCACCAAAAGGCGCTGGCCGTAAACGCGTGGGAACTGGGCGCGGTAGGGCGGCCAAAACGGCAGACGTGGTCGAGGTTGCTGGTGGTGGTAGAGGTTGAGAAGCGAAAGGCAAAGCGGCGGGCGGCAGTCGAGTATTAAGGATGGCGGATGCGGTTAGTCTGCGAAGTAGCGCCATCGCTGCCATGGTGCCCAGGTGGATTTTCAGCGGGCACGGGCGCGCTGCGGGTTGCCTCGACGGAGCCAGGGTTTGCGAGAGTGTGGGATTCGACAGCACGGGCTCAACCCGCCGGCCACCACGCACCGTTGGCGATGACTTGCAGCCCGCCATGGCGCCCACTCAGCGTCCTTGCTTTTCTCGCCGTCTGCGGAGCGCCCAGCAGAGGTGCAAAACTCTGCTCGGGGACCCTTTGGATGGCGCTCTTGGGTTCAACCGTCTTCCCCTCGTGGCCGACTGCAGGGCAGCGACCGACGCCAACCGTGGCCCTCTGGCTCCACACTCGCCCAGCGCGTTGGGCTACTGCGCGGCAGCGAGAGCAGTTGTTTCGATCTCTCTGCAGTCACTGCAGTGGGACCAAGCCCGGCTCCGGTGCCTGGGCCAGATGAACACTGTCCCTGAGCTGCCCATGCCAAGGCGAAGATCCGGATAGTAGATGCAGCAGGGCCCAGCAGATGTGGATGAGCGCCTCTGCCACCACTCTCAGGTACATTGTTTCTTTATATCGTGCACTGGCCCTCGGAGCGCGTGTGGTGCTAGGCCGGAGCCTCACGCCCCCAGGACTGCCTCCGCATCTGGGCGAAGTGTTCTTCCGCTCCCGGAGGGGTAGAAGATGGCTCTATGACTTAAAGCAGTCGATCTGGCAGCTCGTTCATTGCGTAGCTAGGACGCACGGCGGCTCTGTGTGACCTGCAATTTTGTACACTGGAAAATACCGGGCGAAGACGAGTGACGCTGCAGGAAGAAGCCTCTCGGATCAATGACGCCTGCGTCAGCTGTGCTTCTCCTTGCTTTGCCCGATGCGATGCTCTGGTAGATGCGGTACCCGAACATACAGTAGGTTCGCTGTGGTGGTAGGAGACCTCACCCCAGGAAAGCTGTCGGTTCCCATGCCTGAGAAGCGCCGCGTGATTCGTGCAATAGTCTGCAGTTCACGCCCCATTGCTGCATGCACCGTAGCTTGGTCCAGTGTCCAGACGAGAGGTGCGGTTCATCGCCTTGCCTCTATGGAAAATGGCCGCCGAAGGCCGACCCCTCCCCTCCATCCGGCGCGACGCGATGGATAAATGCAAGATAGCCTGTGTCCACAGCGGTCGTCCACGAGACAGATGGAGTCGGCGTCCAGATACTTTGAGAGGAGCTCTGCACCGTCCAGCGTGCCGTGCATCAGGGTTGGCAATCTTCTAGAATGGCTGATCTTGACGTTAATGATGGAAGCGCATAGCTCCTGCCCTTCAAGGCCCGTCTTTAATCCGACGTCGCGAAGCTCAGGTGGGTGCTGATCATCATGGATGCGAAGCAAAACAAGTGCGCGCATGCGTCATCCTTTCTGCCAGTCTATAGATGATGATTTCCTCACGCTCCCGCACCAGCAGTGTCTATACGCATTCGAGGACACCGGGCGCTAGTACCAATGCCGTAAAGTGGGAATTGCTTGCCCTCGCCCTCGGCCTGCACGTCTCCAACACCACCTGCACTTCACTGACTCCAGGCCATCGCGCTCGCGCCGGACACGTCGCAATCCCGCTCACCCCTCGTCGCGTCGATAGTAACCTACCGCTGTCGCCGTCGCGACGCCGTCCAGATGGCGTCAGGCCCGTCGTACCATGATACCGACGCGCAAATAGGTGCTTCTGGTCTATACGGGCACCAGAACGGGGGCACGCCTCCAGCTCAACAAGCCCATCACCTGACTACCGACGCCGATATTCAGATGCAAGATAGCCTGGCGCAGCTTCAGAGAAGCTCCGATATCATCCACGCCGGGGGACCGCAAGGACACCAGATGAATGCCGCATTGAGCGCGGCGCACCACCATTTTCACACTCCACCGCGTCCCACGCACTCTCCGCAGCAGATGGCGCAGACTGTGATGAACCTGGAAGATGCCAACATGTATAGCGACCAAGACGGGGGTTCGAGAAGCAACAAGCGCTCCAAGGTTTCTCGCGCGTGCGATGAATGCCGGCGAAAGAAGGTACTGCTGCATTTATCTCTCAGCATGGGCGGTCCACTCATGAATGCTAGATTCGATGCGACGCCACCAGCGAGAACGGACCCCAAGCTTGCTCGAGCTGTAAGAAGACTGGGGCTAGGTGCCAATTCAGTCGCCAACCTATGAAGCGCGGCCCAAGCAAAGGGTTTGTAGCCTCGTTCTAGTCTCCTCTGTCGTGTATACTGAAACGTTGTTGCAGCTATATCAAGGAACTAGCCGATCGCCTAAATTCGCTCGAGAACCAGATCCAAAATCCGCACGCGCCAGGGCAGACGTACGACTATACCAACGTCACAGATGCGGGACTGGGAGAGATTCCGACCCCGTCACAACTCACCCGGAAGCGTACCCACTCCATGTCAGAAGGGCTGCAGGAGGGCTACACTCGCCAAAACTGGTTCAGTCAAGATCGTGGCATGTATAACTTCGACGAACATATCCAGGGTAACACTGACGGTACCAAGATCTCGTGACCAACGGTCTTCCAGTGCGACGCCCTTCGTTCAACGACATGACCTTAGCAAGCAATTTGATGACTGGGTCCAATGATGGCACGATCAAAGCGTAATAACTTCCCGCATCTGGGTGTACTACCCAGCTAACACCGTAGCAGATACTATAGCACTATACATTCCATGTTGCCCATCCTAGCGCACGAGACTCCTTCATTAAACAGACTCTCGAATTGCCCTGCGAAGCTGCGGGAGACATTCTTCACGGCTTTAGAATGCTGCATTCGCGCATACTCTCCATCATCGCTGCCACCTGCTGATGTTGGCCTCGCTGAGTTTGTTCGGCAATGCTCAGCAGCTCTGGAGAACGCGCAACATGACTTAAGCGACACAGATAGCTCGCGCCAATTCTACAATAACCTGGTTTACTGCCAATGTCTGGTCTTCCTCATAGTCGCGGGTGACAAACCTGGGCCGAGCGAATCAGGCAATACTGCTGACCTGTTGGGTCGCCTAGCTGGTCGTATCTCAGAGCTGGGCCTTAACAACGCAAAAGTAGTTCTTCCCCTAAGAGAAGCTGATCGCGAGACCTTTGACGACTGTCGACGTCTATTCTGGGTTGCGTTCATTCTGGACCGTTTTCATGCTGCAGCAAGATCAAAGGATCCTATATTGCCTGTACAGTGTGGGACTGTCTCACGAGACGACTTCATTGCTCTCAGTGAACCTGGCTATCATCTAGCGCGTAAGTCTTCATGTGCTGGTTGTGTTCCGTATACTCACATTCCTCCAGGTGCTGCAGACATAGTTGGCCAGATCACCTTCATCAGCTGTGCCGGCAACATTCCTAATCCGGATCCACTCATGCCTCCCGCCATCTCAGCTATCCTAGCCTCTTCACCAGAAACGCTCTATCTCAAAGGACAGCTCTCCCGCTTTTGGGAGTCACTTGACTTCGCCAGTTTACCGAACACCTCTCCACCACAACTTGCATATCAATACTTACGCATCCTAGTTGCAAGGTCAACCGCATCTACATCGTCGAAGGAGACTCTGGACCTGACCAAGCATCTTCTACTTAACCTCACCAGTTCTCCAATCACGCCACTCCATCACATATTCGCACGCCTGGTCGCGACCTCTCTCATCGATCTAGCTGACCGTCTCGAAACGCAAGTTGAGGCTCATGCCAGCATCAAAGAAATGGACGACACTATTTCCAACGGACACCTCTTGCACCGTGTACCTAACGGCACAGGCTGGGATACCGCAATCAGGAACATGCTACGGAAAAAGAGAGCACCGACGCCTTCAGCCACTTCTCACGACCGTACCAGTCCTACTATACAGCCAAACATGGCCGGTCTCCAACACCTGGCTGCGGCTGCAGTGGGGGAGCGCGACAGCGCGGACGCACGGCCGACAAGTAGCGGCGGCAATGGAGTCGTGTCCCAACCATCTGATGATGGCAAACACGATGTCACGGCTGCTATGGCCGCTGCAAGCGAAGCTGCTGCGGCACAAGCTACTGCCGCAGCTGCTCAGAAGCAGTTACAAAACGCGCTAGGCAACAGCAATGGAGGTAACTCCTATGATCCGAGTGCGTTGGTCAAAGACGGTTTATAACGTTCTTGTTTATTGTCTACTTTAGTGCTTTCTGTGCTCGTACTTGTGTCTGTTTCTCTTCGTTCAGCACGACCTTTAGTACTTCATTTTCTAACTATGACTATACAGCGCCACCATACCATTTTCTATATCCCGAATTTCTTTACAATCATCGTCATTATTTGGCAGGCTGAAGGTCTCGCCGATTATTTTGCCTCCAGGAGCGTCTTTCCAAAAGCGCGGACTAGGGTTCTTTCCCGTTTCACATGGCTTTCAGGCATACGTGACGGAAGAGTCTGGTCTGTAAACGTTGGGTTCGGGACATGCGTGTTTCCAGATTTACAACACTTCTCTCCTGTCCTTCTCGTTTATGGTTCTACGATATAGCACGACGTTGTACATTGTTCGACGAGTTTATACCCCTTTCTTTATACGTTTCTTCTGAGGGATGGTTCTACTTAGGGTGAAGAGGAACAGAGCAGGTGGATGGCGATAGACGTCGCGACCCTGAAAGGTGTATAACAACATCCACGTCTTCCAACGTGGGGCGGGAAGGGACAAAGCAAGATAGAGAATAATGCAGTGGGGTGGAGAGGGATCTATGTTAAGTATGCATACAGATGGGCTTTGAGTGCAATTCGGGCCTTGGCCCGTTGGATATGTGCAGTATCATACTGATTCGGAAACGACAAGTTGTTGAGTAATTTGATACAGCCCTAACCTAGACACAACAAGGTGACGCTGTAGCCAGGCCCTACGTCATCGCCTGGAAGATGCGATTCAAGGACGAGGTGAATCACGGCTTTGCATACTGCCTTGGAAGGACTAGAATCGTTCACAGCACGCTAGGTGAGGAGACAGCCCCATGAGGGTGCGTTTCATCGTCCTGTTCGAAACAAGCGTGAGATTGTCATAACATGTGTTTATTTGCGGATACCAACATAATCACTGAGCTCTAAACGTGTGCGGTACTCAAATGTTGAGATGGCAATTGAACTCAGCTAGCTAGGCAGGTAGCGTGGTGCCCACTTAGTGAAGGCTTGACACCTGGACCCTTACAGATTGTGTCAGTAGAGGGCGATCCATGGAACCGTGAATTCGTCGATGTCATGAGCGCTAGGTCCACGTGATGATGCCAAGGCACCTGCAGTCGCCCGAATCGGCGGAATCGCGTAGATTCGCCCGCAGATTCGATGCCATCCGCCATCATGTCGACCGCCGCCACAACACCCACCCACATCAACTGAGGCGGCTCTATTGCTATTGTTCGTCAAGGGGTTGTCCAATACATCGAACGCGGCTTCTGCCGCTGAACCACTTCCACCATGGCTTTCCAGGCCCCCGTCACGGTTCAGGTGAGCTTCGCCACGGTCGGTCCACGTCGCACTGGGACGAGATTGCTAACTGCGGACCAGAACGTCGTTTCTGTCACAAGCGAACTGTGGCCATCTATGTCTGCGGTGTTAAAGTCCCCATGGCAGGGTCTTGGTCGTCAGCGTGCGCAGGCCGCGATTCCTGAGGAACGGAGGGCAGCGGCGCGGACCGGGACATTGCATACTCCTACAGCAGCACAGGTATGTCTGTTGGCTTACTTTCAACGCGCCTCTCACTAACGGTATACAGTCTCGTTATGCGCTGCCGGAGTTCTTCGAGTCCATGCCATTGTCTACGTTGCGCCAAGTGCCTTCCACCCACACTCTCAAGTCGGCACCTACTGTCTCGTCATCGCTATATGCTGGTAAGAAACGTTTGCATACCCTTCGATAGTATGAAGCTAATGGCGGATAGTCCCTACTACTGCCCTGCGTTACTGCAGTCCCATGGCACGCAGCATGCCAATCTTGGGTGCTCGGCAATATTCTACGGCGTCGCGCATAGTCCCTCTTTCGAAATTCCAGCCGGTGCCACGCCCCGGACGCGTTGGACTGGCGCTGGCTCAGCATCGTTCGATCTTCGGCGGTCCTTCGCAAAGTACGCTCGCTCGACTGGAACAGGCTGCGAACACCAATCCCAACAGCTCCACGGCCCAAGGTGCATTTTACTCTGCATTGCTTCGGGCCAACATGCCTCAAATAGTCGTTGACAGATATCGGACGGGGCTATTCGCCACTGGTGTAGTTATAGACCAATTATACCAGCGAGCATTGGCAAAGACGGGGCAGTCTGACACCGGCGTAGGAGCGCAAGTCGGGCAGAACCTCCCAGGGAACAACTCCAACCTTTCGCCTCAGCAGATGCAAGCCATCGGACAGGCTGTGGGTGCGCATGCTGGAGGCGGTCAAATCGGCAAGACCAAGGGTGGTTCCGGGGGAAAGAGCGACCCTCTGTACGTCGTGATCGAAGAATCTCTCTGGAGCACCATTTTCAAGTGGGTCCGATGGTTCCTTGCTTTTGGTCTGGCTGCATATGTCGCACTTGTCCTCATCACCCTCTTTGTTGAGACCAGCGGCGTCTTGAAGAAGGTCGGCGGTGGCACCACTTCTGAGGTTCGCCCCGAGCACCAGAACGCCCGTTTTAGCGATGTTCACGGTTGCGACGAAGCCAAGGAAGAACTCCAAGATGTCATTGATTTCCTCAAGAATCCAGATCGGTACAACAAGCTGGGCGGTAGGCTTCCGAAAGGTGTCCTGCTCATCGGCCCTCCTGGAACTGGCAAGACTCTGCTCGCTCGTGCCGTTGCTGGTGAGGCTGGTGTGCCCTTCTTCTACATGTCTGGATCCGAGTTCGACGAGGTCTATGTGGGTGTGGGTGCTAAGCGCGTCCGCGAGCTGTTCAGCACGGCCCGATCTAAAGCCCCTGCCATTGTCTTCATCGATGAGCTAGACGCTGTTGGTGGCAAGCGTAAGTCGCGAGATGCCAACTACCACCGCCAAACGCTCAATCAGCTTCTCAACGACCTCGACGGCTTCGATCAGACCACCGGTGTGATCTTTATTGCTGCAACCAACCACCCGGAGATCCTCGATAAGGCTCTGCTTCGACCCGGACGATTTGATCGACACATTTCTGTGGAACTGCCAGATGTCAGGGGACGTGTAGCTATCTTGAAGCATCATACCAAGAAGATTAGGCTGGCCCCTGAAGTTGATCTGACGAAGATTGCTCGCGGAACTCCTGGGTTCTCCGGCGCGGAATTGGAAAATCTTGCGAACACAGCCGCCATTCAAGCATCGAAACGTCAAGCTAAAGCCGTCAACGCGAATGACATGGAGTGGGCTAAGGACAAGATTATGATGGGATCTGAGAGAAAGAGCAGGAGCGTTCCACTCAAGGACAAGCTACAGACAGCTTATCATGAGGGTGGTCACACCCTTGTTGGTCTTTATACGAAGGGCGCGAAGGAGGTGCACAAGGCTACCATTCTGCCGCGAGGTCCGGCTGCGGGTATCACTTTCTTCCTGCCTAATGAGGAACACCACCGTTCTCGGTCACAGTATATCGTGGATCTTCAAATCTCGATGGGCGGCAAAATGGCAGAGGAAATTGTCTACGGCAATGACAACGTTGGCGACGGTGTTTCCGGCGATATTCAACAGGCTACAAAAGTAGCCTACGCCATGGTCACCATGTTCGGTTTCTCAGATCTCCTTGGCAACGTCGACTTCAGCTCCAACTACGAGCACGTATCACCGGAAACCAAGCGCCTCATCGATAACGAGGTCCGACGATTCATCGATGAAGCCAAGGATAGTGCGAAGGAGATCTTGATCAGCAAAAGGAAGGAGCTCGATCTGCTGGCAAAAGCCCTGGTGCAGTACGAAACACTCGACAAAGATGAGATTCTGAAGGTCATCAAGGGCGAGAAACTACCTGATAGACTAATGGCGGCCCCAGACGCACAGATTAAGATACCACAGGTGGAGCCGCCGCATGTGACTATTCCGCCCGCACCTGGGACTGGTGGTGATGACAACGAGCCTCCGACCGGAACAGGCGTCCCTGCATAGAATGCAAAAGGGTAGAGTGAAATTGGTCACTTGAGCATATTGGCATGCATGCATTGGATCGGATTGCGAGGCGAAAGGCGTTCTTTACGTGTCCCCGCTCTCGCTCTCACAGGCTTGTCTTCAGAAATGAAGAGAGCGGTGAAGACATGTTTGACTAAACAGTCACTTCCCTAGGGTTCACATGTGTAATATTACGGATTGCTAGCGTATTTGGTACGGCGAATTGCGTCGGAGAGATGTAGATTGAGCTGGAAGAGAATGAAAAAGACATTCTGAAATTATTGACGCGTTCGACTTAGACAAGTGGTGAAATGCGAGCTTGGTCTGTTCATTGGTCGGAATCGCTTGCGTGAGCTCGGAGCTCGGACTGTGCTTCTCAGGATGACGAAAGAGCTCTCTGACAATCTTCAAATTACCTCTTGAGCTTCGTCCCATCCTCTTGTCGCCGAGGTTCCGTCAACCATCAATTGATCTGACAATCAACAACAAACATGAACTCGACTCTCCTCCGAACCACGGCATTGCGCTCTGCGCTTCGAGCGTCTGCTCCCAAAGCTGCGACACGCGCTGGGTTGGCCGGCACCACCTTCGTTCGCGGCAAAGCTACACTTCCCGACCTGCCGTGTATGTACCCATATGGCTGCTTTTCTGGCCTCTAATTGATCATTCATAGATGACTACGGCGCGCTCGAACCCGCCATCTCCGGGCAGATCATGGAGCTCCACCACTCCAAGCACCACAATACCTACGTGACGTCTCTCAACAACTTTTCCGAGCAGCTGGCCGAAGCCAAGCACAAGGAGGACATCCAAGCGCAGATCGCCCTGCAACCGTTGATCAACTTCCATGGCGGTGGCCACGTCAACCACACTCTCTTCTGGGAGAACTTGGCACCGACGAAGAACGGTGGTGGAGAGCCTCCTACCGGCAAGCTGGCGCAGGCGATCAATGATGGATATGGAAGCTTAGATGCCTTCAAGGAGAAGTTCAACGCGGCGCTGGCGGGTGTACAGGGCAGTGGGTGGGCGTGGCTGGTGCAGGATACGCAGACGGGCAATGTGCTGATCAAGACTTATGCCGTGGGTCGCTCGTAGCAAACATGCTCTACCTGTCTTGCTGACACTTCTACAGAACCAGGATCCTGTCGTTGGCCAGTTCCGGCCTATCCTGGGCATCGATGCTTGGGAGCACGCGTACTAGTAAGTCGAGCTTGATGTCTGTCTCAAAAGTACGAAGCTGACACTCCTAGTCTGCAATACCAGAACCGCAAGGCCGAGTACTTCAAGGCCATCTGGGACGTCATTAACTGGAAGGCGGCCGAGAAGCGTCTCAAGTAGCGAGCCCGAGCTGCCAGCGAGACAAGGAGATATGAATTGATACATCCCACTAGAGGCAAGCGCGGGGATTGCCTCTCGGCATTGTATGTAGCATAATGTAAAGAGACTTCTTCCACCATCAACAAGTTGACTATACTTTTCCAGAGCCCCAATGTCCCGTCTCGACATGTGTCGGATGATGTCACGGGGTGGCTTGACGTGTGGCGCCTGCACTGTCACCCCACCAGCTCTCGACTGCTCACCCAATACTTGGGATTTGGCAGGCGCAAGCGGGCTCTCCTCCGTCCGCGTGCCTGCTGAGCGCCCTGAATTCTCTCGGGCTCGTTCGATATATTACAACCTCCATGCGATATTGCATACGTGTCCCCAGTTCCATTCATTGTAGCCTCTTTACAAATTATTTGCTACGCCCGCTCAAGCTCAAGCTTTGATCCACGGCTGCCCCACCACAACCATGGCCCCGTCAATGGTGCATCTCCCCAACGGCCAGAATCTGACCGTCACCCCAGTGTTTGGCGGTCTCTTTTTCAAGTCGAACGATCTTTCCCATCACCACTCCCCGTTCCCCGCTGGATGGACAATTGTACTGAATGCCGAAGACGATTTCGAGCCCGAACCCTCAGGCCAGACTGATGAGAATGCTCCTTCAACGACGGACGAGACAAGGTTGTCAAGACGACAGGTTGTGCACCGGTACAAGCGGCCCTCGCTGCATAATGACCATCTCTACATCTCCTCGATCTCGAATCCCAGCAGCAATGACTTCAAGCCTGCGACCTCACCCACCAGGCAGATAGCCATGATGCTCTGGGCGACCCTGTACTGGTACTTTCACCAACCGCAGCCAGACACCCGAGTCACAAACTCCAATTCGAAGAACACAGCAGATGCAGGCAAGCCAGAGGGAGACTGGCGGATATCGATCAACAGAGAGGGCATATTCAAGGGCAAAGTGGTGCTACCGAAGCTGGAGCGCATGGGCTTGATATCAAGTGAGGATTCATGTGTGGGCATACTTCAAGACGAGGGATCCCCGGAGGGCTGGACCAAGATGTTCGTTAGTCGGAGGTCGTTCTGGCAACTGGATCCAAGAATCTACCTCTTCACGCTCTCACCAATGTCCCAATCGCCATTCCCCTCAGGCTCGCCCTACGCTTCAAGACCAGGCTCGCCTGTCAGAGGAGGACCAGGAGACCCCGCAAAGGAAGTTCAGCTCGAGCAAGTCTCTCAAGGCCTCTGGTCTCCTACCGCCCCCGGGCCCTTCCATTCGACAAGCCACCTGCCAACATATTATCCGCCTCCACCACCGCAATACGTCTTTTCGAACCACGTCCGACATCCCATCCGTCCTAAACCGCCACGCCAAGGAGAAATCTTCTATACCCGCTTCATACCCAGTGTAGGCCAATACCTCTCATTCCGCGTAGCCTCAATCTCTTCCAAGGCCTTACGGCACCGCGGACCTGTGTCTTCGCATACGCCCACGCCCCATCGACACTCTCCGCTCCCCGCCTCCGACTCCAACATTCCAACAATTAGCTCCCTCAACCTCGGTCTCTCCGATGCCGAATACCTGCACAAATGGATGAACGATCCCCGCGTGTCCTACTTCTGGGGAGAGTCCGGCCCCGAGTCGCACCAAGAAGAGTTCCTCAAAACGGCTTTACGCTCCAAGCATTCGTTCCCAGTCATAGGGTGCTGGGATGGGAAGCCGTTTGGCTATTTCGAAATCTATTGGGTCAAGGAGGATAATCTAGGCAAGTACCTACCGTATGTTGGGGACTATGACCGAGGATTCCATTGTTTGGTGGGCGAGCAGGAGTTCAGGGGGGAGCATCGAGTTAAGATCTGGTTGAGTGCGCTGGTGCATTATCTTTTGTTGGCGGACAACAGGACAGAGACGATCATGCTGGAGCCCAGAGTCGACAATGAGAAGTATGCGGCTCCCAGTCCGGAGGGTGGACAACAGAACGATGAGCTAACATTTCATGTGCAGGTTGGCGCAATACTGTATGGATCAGGGATTCTACAAGGAGAGGGAGGTAAGCTTTCCGCACAAGCAGGCTAATCTGATGAAGCTGAAGAGGGATACTTGGGAGTGTCCGGCATTATAGACGCTAGAGACGCGGATACTGATATTGATGATCATGGCTGATGAATGAGTTTACGATTGAACGTTTTGGATACCCTACGCCGAGGCTGGGATTGTCTTGTTGTACACTACTACTACGTAACGCTTTTCTTCACAGTGATCGTGGCAACACTTTTCAATCCACCTTCTTCCTACCATCGTACGTGTGCTGTCCATCGTGAGATATTTCTTGCTTTCAGCTCAGCTATCGATGACCTCTCACTGTCGTCGGCTCGTCACTGTTGGTAGGTGGCTGGATCTTTGGTTGGACATCATCCAGATCGCCTGAGCCTCGAAGTGCGACTCGCCTGTACCCGGATAATTTGGCGGAACCGCAGCAGATCTAGAGGAGCTCAGAGACTGCATGCGACATCCTCTAACCTCAATAGCTGTTCATTGACGTGGTCAAACAACATGTTCTCTCACACAGATTCGAGGAACGAGGCCGCGAGCCAGGCACCTGCACACCCCAGCAACGTCGCAGCCCCAATGATCTGTTTCGACCAGCCCTCCTCTTCGTCGACCTTGACAGCGCCCTCTCTCCTGACCTGCCGCTTCGCTTCCTGCTCTTTGACCTCGTCGATGACACTAGCGTGCTGCGGGCTAGTATGCAGGCTCTCATTATGCCTCTTCTTCGCCTCGGCAATCATATTCTCAATCGCGCGCAGCTCGTCCTGCCACTCCGTCTCGTTCCTCTTAACGCCGCCCTCAACCTCAACATTCTGCACATTGCCGAAGAAATCCATGACAAGCCTCGACCGCGCCGCCGTCTGACCGCCCGCAAACAGATCATAGCGCACGCCCGGGTGACTGTGTATCTTATCCTCATCATAGCTGTCGAACAAATCCCCCATGGTCAACTTGCTGCTCGGCTGCCTGACCTCGTTCTCCAGAAACTCAAGATTGTAGTACGTATACCGATCGATGACGGCGACGCCCACATCGTTATCCGCATGGTGCGAATAACTACTCTGATCGATCTCGCTGGACCCCGTCGCCAGGATATTCGGCGAGTAGAATTTTGAGTACATGGTGTTGGCCTGGCACGTGTCGATCATAAACAGCATCTCGTGGTACCGCTTCTTCTCCCACATCTGCTCAAACGCGTCGGCCAGGTCAAACGCGCTGATCTCCTCGGCGTCTTGGAATTTCAGGAATTCGTTGCCCCCGTGGCCCGTCATGTACACGAGGATGTTGGACCGGTCGTCGGTTAGCAGTCGCTTGCTGCGTGGCATGTCCGGTGAGACACGGTCCGTCATTAGCCGGATGAAGGCTTCGACGGTGACTTCGTAGCCCCGGTAGTCGACTTCGATGTTGTCGCCGTACAGGTCGAGCGCCCGGTCGGCGTTGTTGAAGACGTTGCCTGGGAACGCGTTGCGCGGGTTGCAGGCCATGTCGTCGGGCAGCATAAGGATGATTTGCGAGTCGGGGATCCCGAGGCGTTTGACGGTGCGGTACAGCGAGAGGACGTTGGCGAGGTGCCGGTAGTTGAACCAGAAGCGCGAGGTGGACACCAGAACGGCCCAGTTGGACGTGTGCTCCCCCAGGGCTAGGGGAGCGAGGAGGAGGGATAGGAGGAGCAGGAGAGGTGCCATGGTGGGCGACGTGGAGGTGTGAAGTGGTGAGAAGGAGATTCAAGGTGCGCGGCGATTTCGTCGAGCAGAGTGAACCGCAAGACGATTCATAAGCCACTTGGCAGCTCCCCCGGGTCGTGATAGACGTTTGGTGTTGGCGAGCTTCTGACAAATGCGGCCTCGGTACGAAGGAGAGAGCTAACACGCTGCGGCACTCAAGAGCCCTGCCAAGAAGGCCCGAGACTCTGCCGCCAGCCTTCGCGCATTGCATCATTCACCCATGCATCGCCGGCTCCACTTTTCCTGACATCCTGCTCACGGGGTTCGTGAATATCCCTCCTGCTACCCTTGTAACCTGCTCAATAGCGCGCGTGGGGCAATGGTGTCCTGTGCCGGTAATGGATCCTGATCCTGATCTTTATTAAGGCAGACATCTGTCCCCTCGGCGCGTGTACCACCAGACAGGACGATTTACCATGGCTCCGGACCGAGGTCAGCACCAAGCCAGCGGGGTGACCGACAATGACCACGAAGGGAACCATGATTCACAAGAAGATGAGAGGGAAGAAGATGTCACAGTTCGCCGGACTGCGTCGCAGAGATCTGGAGCAAGAAAATTCATTGCTGAACGAGCGTCGCAGCCGCAGAACTTCACCGTGCGTGGGGTGCTCGTTGGACTGGCTATTGGAGTCGTGATATGCTTTTCGAACATGTACTTTGGGCTCCAGACGGGGTGGGTTAGTGGCATGGCTATGCCGTCCGCGCTTATTGGCTTCGCGTACTTCAAGACTGTCTCGAGGGTTCTCAAACTGCCGTTTACGCCTGTGGAGAATGTGCTCGTCCAGTCTGTTGCCGGGTCTGTCGGGACCATGCCTTTGGGTTGCGGGTTCGTGGGAGTGATCCCGGCGCTGAATTACCTCTTGACGCCTGAAGAGAATGGACCTCTGGACATCAGTCTTTGGAGATTGATTGTCTGGTCGGTGGGCATATGCTTCTTCGGAGTGGTGTTTGCGGTGCCTCTGAGACGGGAGGTGATTATCAGGGAGAAGCTCAAGTTTCCGAGTGGAACGGCTACGGCGCTGATGATAAGAGTACTGCATGGGGATGAGAAGAGCAAGGATACGATTGCGCAGACACGGAGGAGCGAACGCGATGTGGCTGCGGCGGAAGAGGAGGAGCAGCAGAGTTTGTTGCAAGCTCAGACTCCGGACTTGGAAGAGCATCCGTTGCGGTCAACTGAGGAGCAGCAAGCAGAGCCGGAAGAGCAGGAAGTGGGCGAGGATGGGGACTGGAGAGCCAAGATTCGACTGCTACTCATATCTTTTGCTGGATCGGCCCTGTATACGGTCGTGTCGTATTTTATCCCCCAGCTCCACGATATTCCCATCTTAGGTCTGCCTCTAGCCAACACCTGGCTCTGGACGCTGAACCCCTCACCAGCATACGTTGGGCAAGGTATCATCATGGGTCCAGCTACCACTTTGCACATGCTCTTAGGAGCTGTAGTTGGTTGGGGCATTCTGTCTCCGCTGGCCAAGCACAAGGGCTGGGCTCCGGGAGACGTGTCAGACTGGACAGGCGGTAGCAAAGGCTGGATCGTGTGGATATCTCTCGCTATCATGCTTGCAGACTCGTTGGTCAGCCTTGGATGGCTAGTCCTTCGCCCCATCATCCAGCTTGCACGCATGTACTATCCCAGTGTCAAGGAGACACTCCATCAGCATACTTGGAAAGAGATTTTCACACTTAACATCTCATCGAAGCAAGGCTACAATCAACTAAACGATGGCACCTCCGCCAATCCAATCGAGGCGATCAAGCGCCGTCTCGCAGAAGAACACGAACCGGATGCCCCACCTGAGCATCTCATCTCCACACGCACCACCGTCATCGGCCTCATACTATCCCTCATCCTCTGCATAGTTGCAGTCCACGTATCGTTCCCTCACCTCATACCCCTCCAACTCACAATCCTCGCCCTCTTTCTTGCCCTCTTCCTCTCCATCATGGGCGTCCGCGCCCTCGGAGAAACCGACCTCAACCCCGTATCCGGCATCTCAAAACTCACTCAGCTTGTCTTCGCCCTCGTGACGCCCACGACAGGCCCCGGTGCCAAGAACTCAGTCATCATCAACTTGGTCGCAGGCGCCATCTCCGAATCCGCAGCACTGCAAGCCGGCGATCTGATGCAGGACCTGAAGTGCGGACATCTGCTAGGCGCAGCGCCGAATGCGCAGTTCTGGGGCCAGATGATTGGGTCGGCGGTTGGTGCTGTGCTGTCTGCTGTCGTCTATAAGCTGTACACACACGTTTACACGATTCCGGGTGGGTTGTTTGAGGTGCCGACGGGGTATGTTTGGGTCTTCACAGCACGGCTCGTTACGGGCAAGGGCTTGCCTCCTATGGTCAAGGAGTGGGCTTCTGGCGCTGCTGTGCTCTTTGCTATAGGGACGGTGTTGAGGGTTTGGGGGAATACGAGGAAGAGGGAGGGTTTGTCTGCGTGGTGGATTGATTGGGTGCCCGGTGGGATTGCGGTTGCTGTCGGTATGTTTTGTCCATTTTACCTTCCCCATTCCTATCCTTCTGCCCTCATCACTGTTCAGTATCTAGTGCCTAGGCAACTAACATTTTGCAGGCATGTACAACACGCCGTCCTTCACACTGGCACGCACAATCGGCGGGCTGATCAGCCTGTGGTGGCGCAAATGGAAAGGGAGGAGCGAAACTCCGATCATTGTTCTTGCGAGCGGTTTGATATTGGGAGAGGGCTTGTTCAGTATTGTAAATTTGGCTTTGGCTAGTTTGAAGGTGCCGCATCTTTGAGCGTCTTGTCTATTTGATATAGTTTTCTAGTTACTGGGACATCTGGCAATGATCAGAACTACCATCGAAGGGCTATATGCCTGATGACGTATATGCACCAAGCCTGCTTCAGTATAGCAAAGAATTATTAACGGAAACACCAGAACTTGTGAGCTTCAACGGCAAGGTCAACCAATGTCTCCAACGTATGCAAGATGACACGGAAGGCTGGGATGACCTACCCAAGAGGGAATGGCTCAGCACTCTTGTTGTCAATCCTTGCATGACTCATGCACTACACTACGCCCTACCAACGACTACAGTATGTGTACAATATAGAAAGAGCTATTGTCAAGGCTGTTCATTTTCTTCGTTTTCAATTACATCCCAGTGGGGCAATATCGCATGATGACTTCTGCAAAGTCCACACTCAGTGCGCGGGGCGCGGACCTCGCAACTGGTCCAAACATGCGCGACCAATCGTCACAAATACTAGGGAAGCAGTGGCATCCAATAGACAACCCGGATGCTCTGGTCAATATTGGAACTGCGGAGAATGTGAGCTTTCGTACTCTGACTATGATGGCGTAGGACATACTAAGGGAGACTTTTTACAGAACCTTATGCAGGAAGATGTTGCCGACTTCGTCAAATCGAAAGATGTACGTACACTAGCCCGTTCAGACTTTCATTGTGGGTGAACTGAGCTAATACGAACAGCTGGACCTACAAGGGGTAGACTTCGACTACGGAGAAGGGCCTTGGGGCTCTGTTAGGCTGCGCGAGGGTCTGGCTAAGTTCTTTAATGAGTATGCTTTCAGCTCCCTCTCATATTGCCTATTCGTGCTGTTCTACAACGTCGCTACTAAAAATCGGAGAATAAATCTGATCTGTCAAGGTTCTTCCAACCGCATACCAACATCGATGCAGCCGATCTTACCTGCATGAACGGCTGCTCTGCACTTTTCAACATGCTCAGTCTCACGCTTGGCGACCCTGGAGACGGCATCATGCTGTCTATGCCAAGTTATGTTGCTTTTGCATCGGATTTTGGGATGGTTGGGAAGTACGTGCTCAAAATCTCCTCTACTCGCTTTCCGACAGCTACAAGGAGCGCGTATTCATCCAGCCATGAGTCCGCCAACAGCCACGAGGCTTATTCGGCCTTTGTTAACCCATGTAGTATACTACAAGCGTGGTTTTGCAACGTTGGCGCGAGCCAATTGTATATGGCTCAATTGATACGGGCTCCTCGTAGTTTCTGCATACCTCCTGAAGCAGCCTGCTAAGACATTTCAACCGAACAGGATGAAACCCATCTTCGTCCCCACCCCACCAAACACCGATGCCTTCTCCCCAGAAATTCTATCCTCTTACGAAACCGCTTTCCAAAATGCGGTCCGGTCCGGTGTCAGACCTCGAGCACTGATGCTATGCAACCCACACAACCCCCTCGGCCGCTGCTATCCACCATCCACCCTCATCGCGCTGCTGGAATTCTGTAATAAGTATAGAATTCATCTGCTTGCTGACGAAATCTACGCCATGTCCGTATACTCTCTACCAAGCGAGACAAAACACGCGGCCGAGAAAGAGCGCAACGATGACCCAGCAACACCCTTTACATCCATCCTCTCTCTCTCTTACGAAGACTACATCGGTACGCAACTCCCCTTCTCCGTACCCTCTTCTCTATCACCTTCCATTCCCAAATCCCCCCTATCCTCCCCTTCCACGCTTCTACCCCTATCGTCCCATCCAACTAACCCCCCTACCTCCACGCACCGCAGACCCAAACCTCCTCCACCACATCTACGGCCTAAGCAAAGACTTCGTCTCTGGCGGTCTACGCATCGGGAGTCTGTACACGCGCAACACGTCCCTGCAACGCGCGCTATGCGCCCTCAGCTCCTTCCACTGGATCGGGCAGATCGACCAGCTGATCGCCGTCACCATGCTCGAGGACGCTGGCTTCCTGGCGAGCTTTCTGGAAAAGGGCAGGCGGGCGCTGGCAAGCTCGAGTCGAGTGGCTAGAGAGTTGCTGAGGCGTGAGGGAATTGTGTGGTTTGGGGGGGAGAGGGTTAATGCGGGGTTCTTTTTGTGGGTCGATTTGAGGGCGTGGTTGGGGAGGAAAGGAACTGATGAAGGGGTTGAGGACAGGGAGGAGGGAGGTCGGTGGGAAGCGGAGGGTAGGCTGAGTAAGAGGATGTTGGATGGTGGGGTGTTCCTGACGCCAGGTCGGGGTCAGGGCGCGGAGGAGCCTGGGTGGTATAGACTAGTGTTTAGTCGGGAGGAGGTTGTTCTGCGGGAGGGGATCAAGAGGCTCGTCAAGGTGCTTGGAGATGTCAAGAAAGGATCCACCGTTTAAAGTTACAAGATCAATAGCTTAGCTCTCATCTACTCCTGTCTCCTCGAACCAAGACACCCAAAACCGAGCAACCAACACCAACCCAGTGCAATTACAAAGCTCACTCGAACCCCCCATCCAAACAACCTAACACACTCCTCTTCCCCCTCGCCATACCCACTTTCTTCTTCAGATGCTCCTTCCTCCTCCTCTCCACCTTGTCCACCGCCGCCCTCCTCTCCGCCTCCCTCGCCTGAGCATGGATATTGCTTCGCGCACCTCCACCCCTCCTCACACCCGAGCCCTCCGTCGGCGTGCTAGCCCCCGAGCTACCCGTGCTCACAATGCTCAGATTACTCGTCGCCCTTCTAATTAGACTAGGCACCTTGAAGCCTGGCTGATGCGCACCCGCACCAGGGGCATGGAACGCCATATTGCCTGCTACCGCAGTGTCATTTGATTCGATAGATGCTGTGCGGGAGAGTGTCAGGCGGTCGATGACAGCGCGGGGTTTCCTCGCTGCGGCTTTGATCGCGGCTGGTGCGTCCTCAATCTCTAGCTCGGATTCGGACTCGGAGAATTGCGAGTCCGGCACCATGACGCGCGGATCGTCTAACAGCTCGGAGACTGAGTGCTGGATATCTGCTATGGTAATGGGCTTTCGTGCAAGAGTGGTTGAAGCAGCAGTGCGTCGGAGGTGCGGCGGTGGACGGTTCTCTTTTTCCTGGGAGTCGGGAGACTTGCGCTTCAGTGGGTTGACTGGAGCGGTAGTGGAAGTGATCTGCGAATCTGGGATAGTAGGTTGAGCAGTAGGTTGAGTGTTGGTGTCTTGGCCTTCTTTGCCCTCTTCTGGTTGGGATTGTGATTGTGAGGGTTCCTCATTATCCAGGCCCATGGCTGGTGTCTCGAGGAAGTCGCGGTCGTACTCCGGGTCTTCGAAATGATCTGCAAGTGTGTTGAAAAATGCCGATTTCTTAGGATTGCTGGCGACTGATGCAATCTTTTCGTCGGATATGAGAGCCTTTGTCATCTGCCGGAACTGCGCCTGCTTTTTCCTACGGCGCTGTTCGGTCTCGTCTTCAGAATCGGAGACGTCGAAGGCACCAACAGCGTGCCTCTTTCGGAGACCGCCATTCATGACATCTTTGTAGAGTTGATTCAGGTTCTTTTCGTCTTCTTTCTTCGCTTTCTCGCTGTGGAATCGGTCAATAAAGGTTCACGGTTGGGATTCGATCAGACTCACGCAAAGAAAGCTGCAAGCTTTCGCTCGTCAACTTTCACATCGCTCTCATCAATCATCTTCTTGACCTCTTCGTCCTCTTCCCCACTGTCGTCGTCACTTGCGCCTCCAATACCCGCATACTCGTCTTCGGATTCCTCAGCCTGCTCTTCAATTGCATCACGCGCCCAGCTCGTCTTCTTGTTAAAGTTGTCCGCAATGCGTTTCTGCTTCTTGGCGCCCTTCTTCAGGACGGCGAATGCGTCCGATGCTTTCATTGGGAGACTCTCCTCTTCTTCCTCCACCTCGGATGCGAGATCCGCGACGTCATCATCTACATCTGAAAGTTCGGCAGCGATCATACGCTTCCCCTGTTGTAACCTTCCTTTCCGCTTCACGACAGGAGAGTCAGCAACGGGCATCATAATGGTCTCGACTGTGGACGGTGGAGGTACAACTCCAGTTGGTGAACGAAGTAACTTGAAGCCTGCATCCTGGGTTGGTTCCGGATCTTGAGACAATTGCGTGTGTGAGAAAGCTGGCGAAGTTTCGATCAATTGGCTGATACCCAAGTCGATCTCAGAGACTGGGTGGAAGAGGGGAGCCTTGTCTTGAGACTCGAACGCTTGGCTATTCGGTACTAGTAGATCAGCCGTCTGGCTGAGTCCAGTCGTGGGCTGCGAGTCGGGAAGAGCTCGTAGGAAATCCAAAGAATCCTGTTCCATCTCCTTGTCGAGAGGATGAGCGTTCTGCGAGTCTGCATCCACGTCCGCCATGGTACCTGCAAACATTTGGGTCAGACCAAGTGTTTCGCTGGACTTGCCGAAACCAAATGCTGCCATGGCGTCATTGCCTTGTGTTTGAATTGTCGGAGGTGGTTGAGATGGCTCCTGAGTCGAGGCTGGCATGTGAAGAGCCTCGTCCTGACTATCGTCCTCGTCGTCAACGATAACATTGCGGCTTCGTTTAACCGTAGGCTTGCGAATAGGTGCATTGACATCATCTTCATCCACATCTCCGCCGTCGCTGACTTGTGCATCGTTCAGAAGCTCCCCAGAGTCTTCGTCGTCCTCGTCGTCCTCAGCAGCATCATCGATCAAACCGTTAGACTTCTCCGTTGAGTCTTCGTCATCCAGATCCTCTTCATCATCAGCATCAGCCATATCTTCGTCTTCAGAGCCGGAGAGCTCCACTGCTTCTTCCTCCCCGTCCTCTTCTTGGCCTTGCATGTTCCGATTCTCCTCTCCGTCGCTAGCTACGTAGTCTTCATCCTCAGACTCATCACTTGAGACTAGACCGTCACCACCTTCCCCATTCTTCTTGGCCTCGGCTTTCTCTAGCTTGGCCAACTTCAGGTCCTCCTGCCGGGCCTTCTCGAATTGCGCAACAAGGTCTTCTATCTCGATCTGGTGCTTCTCTCGTTCTTCTTCGGTCTCAATGTGAACACCGCGCCGCTTGAGCTCCTCGATCTTTTCTTGTCGCGCCTTTTGTGCTTGCTGGCGCGCCTTGAGACCAAGAGAAAATTGCAAATCGGTAATGTGCATCGTACTTCGGCCTTTGGGCGCCTTCTTGCTCGGGGATGCTAAATGTGCGAGATGGCGCAGGTGTAACATAGAAGGCCCTTCCCGCTGTTGTCTCTGTGGAAGTCGATCAAAGACAGGAAAGCGACTTTTGGGCTTTACTACCTGCAGATCGTCCTCAGAATCGGATAGTTCAACCAAGTCAGTTATTGCAGGTTGTTCGATCGTATTCCTAGCAGGTCGGATAACAGTAGGTTTGGGCCGCTCTACTGCAGGCTTTGGGGGCAGGTGCTGAAACTCTGGTGCTCTTCCCTTGCCTTTGTCGACCCTCGGCAGAAGTGGTGAGACCGAAGTAGAGAGCACGGCTGCGGCTTGAATTTCGTCATCTCGAGCCAGAAGAGTAGGTTCTGCCACAAGATTGGGCTGCTTCTGGAGATCTTCCTGGCTTGGAGGACTAGTGGGCGGTGTGTCGTGATGCTGATTTATTTCAACGTCCGACGAGTGTGATAGGAAGCTGGGGTCGGGAGTAGGTAAAGCCGCTCCGGGTATCGTCTCTGTGTCTGGCTGATTGAATCCAAACTTGGCGAACAGATCCTTTGTGCCGTACTTCTTCTTCGTCTTAGCCTGATGGGCCAATTGCATGTTTCGGCTGATCCTCTGTTGGTCTCGCGCCATTTCCTCCAGGGCTCTCTTGCCTGCCTTGCGGGTGGGTCGCGTTTGCTGGGTGAGACGCCGCCCATTTTCGCCATCAGGATCGCTATCCGACTCTTGGTCAGCTAAAGGACGGGCATTTGCCGCCGTTTTGGCCTCCTCTCGTCCCTTTCTCTCCGCTGCTTGTCTTTGAGCTCGTATGCGTTTGACGCGTTCCTGCAAGTCTCTGTTTGTGTTTCGTTTCGTAGAGGTATCTGAGTCGGATTCCTCTCTCGTAATCGCGACCTTCGCTGTCTTGGTGGGCGTAGCCGTAGGGGTTACGAAAAGCCCGGGTGATGACTGGCGAGTTGGTACACTTCCTGAGGGCGACGCGACTGGTGGTGGTGTCGATTCTCTTGGGGGTAATTTCCTTCGCGCGGCATTGGCCTTCACAGGCATGTCATCCTCGTCTTCTGTGCTGGATGGCTCAGCCAAGGGGGGGCTTTGTGTCGCCTCGCCGTCCTTCCGCCTCGCGTCCTGACCGGACATAAGTGCCTTCTTGATCCGCTCATACGCGCCTTCGCCATCACCGTCATCTTCACTTTCAGACGACTCGTCCGTTTGTTGGGGCTGTAGGCGCGTGAGGAGCTGGCTCCGAGGAGCATGGGCTTGTGCATCGGCCTCCGAGTCTGAGTCGCTACCGAAGAGCTTGGAAAGAGCATTGGTTGGTGGCAACGTCTTCGTTGTGGCGGGGAGACCAGACGAGGCAGCTGGCTCTTCTTCAAGCTCAGTAAGAGCGACTGTTGCTCGGGACATGTCCTCGTCGCCAGTTGTAGAATTCATTTGGAATTCGAGCCTGACCGCGTCGAAGTATGAGGTTCCGAGGATGAGTGACCAAAGAGTAGAAGAAAATTCAACGAAGTTTTCAATTGATACTGATCCGCAGTGCCATGTCACGAAAGGCTTTGCAGGAAATAATAAGAAGCCGTGCCCGCGATGTGTACTGGTTTATTCGATGGCGGGGAACGTGCTGAGAGCGTCGCGCGACGCCAAAAACGCGTTGTCGCGTCAAGGTCGGAGCTCTGTGAGCTAACACCGATGTGGCTTAAGCTCAGCCACAACTGTGGCTAGTGAGCATCACGTGCACAAACCGGGCTGAACGATTCATGCCCACTGCACTGTCACAGCTCACCAAGCTATCCGTCATCGCTCTCCGACCGCCTCCTGTCTGCGCTCCTTACCTGCCAGGCTGCCGACTTTCGTCGAAACCCGCCGGCTCCCGAAGAACGCCCCCTTCAATTCTATCAGGCCGTATCCCAGTCCCGGCCTCGCGTGCGCGCCTCCACTTTGAGAAGCACAGTCTGCAGTTGGCTGCTTCATGGAAATGAACCCTCAAAGTGGTCTTTCATTCGGTCTTGTTTGACCTAAAGGGTACGGGCCGCGTTTCCCAAGTATATCGAGCAAGTATCCCAGAATAGCCGTCAGCATCCTGCGAACTCTCAGTCTTCGCCCACAGGCAGCTGGACACAATACATATGCGACTCGGTCTATATGATTAGAACGTGCGCATCATTGTCTTTGAACCAGCAAGCGCGCGTCAGGCAAACCGTCTTGCCATTCTTTCCTACTGCCGTTTTATTTTCGTTTCGTATCTTGTCAACATCAGGTGAAGTGTGTCAACTATCAGTTGCTTCTGCGAACGTTCGTTCGAGTTCCATCCTATGGTCTCAAAATAGCACAGGTTCCGCTTACGCACTGTTGAAACGCCTCGCGACCTCGATACCCCAGATTGGAGGGCCTGCGCCAAGGGATGTTTTCAGGGTTGAAGACGAAAATCGAAAGGCTGGGAACCATGGCAGATCACCAGAGCGATCGCTTGATGCACATGCAGAAGTCCTGCCTTATTTCGAGCTCCTAAGCTGATGACGATGGTGGAGAACGCTGCGGGGAGCTGTCGCGCTATTGCACATTCGCGACCTCGCGTCCACACGTGAACGGGTCTATGCCTCGAATCGATGGTTTCCTCAATGCGATTGCGCAACAAGAAATGCCTGGAGCAGTTCCACAATGCGCCTTTGGTCTAAGCAAATCAGGAAAGGCCTCCACTACTCGCAAAAGCAATACTGCTGGCTGCCCTTTCTGAGCGCAAGACGTATTGCCTTGTCCGACATGGCAGATGGTGCGCGAACAATGAACCACAAGGAACGCGTGCTGAGACATGTCTCTAACCACCTGGTAGCGCTCGTATGGTGCTATAGGATGGCGAGTCTGTTAAGATGAGGCATAGCCGGCCTCACCATGCAAGCGAAGGCTCGAGATGCCCCTCTTGCATCGTCCCCAGACAGCGAGGCCGAGAGGTCGATGAAGCTCTATAAGGGCTGTGCTGAGAGAGCTGAGATGGCTCGATGATGGTGTTTCTTGTCGCCTTGGTGGGCGAGTAGAAACGGTGCCCCATCCGGACTAGTATTGTTTCAAAGATTAACCCCTGAGAAAAGCACCCGGCGCGCCAGGAGACTCTCGGCAGCCCGGCGGCGCCATCGCGCCTCTGGACGACGATCATCTTAGGAACCTGTTCGCGTCTGCTGGGACGCTCGCAACGCTGCTGAGCGCGCAATTGAGGTCTTGGATACGTGTAATGCAGGAAGCCGTGGATCAGAGACAGCCGGCTTAGTAGGCCAACTGCCAGTGTCTAAATATATACAGCCCTGCGCACGGCCAGAGATGACAGCGTGCAGTGCCAAGCTTGCTCTCCGTGGTTTCATGGTAGTCCCGATGAAACGAGTTATCCTCAAAACAAGAGCGTCCGCTCCGCCCGGGAGATTGGACGATCAATGTCTTCCTGACGGCCTGAGATCCAAGCGTGCAAGCCATCCGTCTTTTGAACAAAAACGTGGGACCTTCTCGAACTCCTCAAAACCGTGTCCAGTACCGCGTCCTTCCACCCTCTGCCGTCCGTGATCTCCACCACCGAGTCTCCCTTTCCGGCCTGGCCCCTACCCTCCCCAATCTCCGGCATGATACTGGCCTGTACGCGCGACTTTGGATAACATGGAGTCAGAAGAGCCTCAACTTCTCCAGTATAGCACTCCTCAACACAGCAACAGCTTCAAACGTCCACGTCGCAGTCTACAGAGCACGACGCCGCTCAGCAGCGTGTCCGAAAGCACGTCGCCCTCACCACGTCTGTCCGGCCAGGCCCAGCTCACGCCGGAGGTGATCGACCACATCAATGGACTGAAACATCTCGACGACAAGCAGATATTCTTGCTGCTGGAAGCTGCTCGCAATGGGGGTCAGTATCGTTGTGGCATGTCGCACTCGGGTTGCTCACCGTGTCCTAGATCGCATGCGCCTCTCTGGCGCTGATCGATCTTCCATGTCGACGCTCGGAAGCCGGTCATCGTCGTACCTCAGTGTTCCTTCGAGTCGAGTGACAAGCATAATGTCCGATCCTAGATCATCGATCGCTTCGACCGATTCCTCCTTTACTCACTACAGCACCGCGTCCAATCGACTTTCCACAGCATCATCACGCCTCTCCACCATTTCCACAACACCGTCCACGAAGAACTTTGCTTGCACCTTCTGCGACAAAGCCCTCAAGTCGAAGCCATATTGGAAGTCGCACGAGGAGGAGTTTCACGAGCAAAGGCTCACATGGCGATGTCCCGACTGCGAGCAGATCTTTCACGCTGGGAAGCGCTTCCGTGAACACCATACCAAGCTACACGTATGACAGGCCCAACATCACTGCGCGTTCGCATTGCTGACATAGATTAGGGGTGTGAGAATTGCAAACAGCCACGAGAGAGTGGTCAGCCAACAAGTAGGAAGGCGTCCCCGTGCGTGAAGAAGTATGAGATAGTCATGCACGACAAGGATGCTTGGGGTTGCGGCTTCTGTGGTTGTCTTCTTACGACATGGGAAGAACGGTGCGAGCACATTGCCCTACATTTCGAGGAGAAGAGGTCAAAATGGAATTTCACGAACGTCATTCTGGGACTCCTGAAACAATCCGATGTCTCGCAAGCATGGCACCTGACACTGACGCAACGATATGGGGAACAACAAAACTGGCCACACTTTACATGGGAATCCAAAAAGTGCAACAGGCTGAGATACAAGCTGGAAACAAAATGGGATACGCGCATGTTCGATATTGAAAAGTTGGTCGAAGAAACGCTCGAGTTGGCTGAGATTGGATCTGCCGAGTCAAACGATGCCGACCCAATCGAACCCGCCGAAGCCAACGACTCTACTGAGATGGTTGACTGCAAGCTGGAGACCTTTGAGTACCCGAGTGAGCAAAGGCTGCAGAGTTCCCATGGATTGCCTTCGGATAACGCTATGATGGATCTTGACCCTGTGGATTCGATGCAGAACGTTTCCCAACCGACGTTACCAAGCCAGTGGCCTGGCAGCACCGACTTGTCGCACACGACGATGAATGCCGACGTAAGCATGGACGCCTTTGGAAGCTTTACTGCCAACATGAACGTCATGTCTTCCGACTTCACTCAACAACCTGTGTCACAAAGCTATCAACAACCAGGCTGGCCCAATGCAGGTTTCGTGTCGACGCCGGATCTAGTCAACTTCCAACAACCGGGGGCGTTCATGAACTATACCCCGCAAAAGGAAGTCATCCAAGTGCCGACATCACAATATGCAAGCTTTGCGCGCCCGACTTCACAGCATTCGTCCCATGCAAGCTTTGCACGTCCAACTTCACAACATTCATCTCACGCCGGGTTTGGACACTACCCACGGCAGAGTGTGCCACCGAACTTCCTCCACCACACTGGCAGCACAAGCTCGAGAAGGTACATTCCAAAGCTCGTCAACATTGCGAGTCCTGGACATCGCATACCACAGCAGGACCAGCCTCCGCCACCGCCACCCAAAGATGAACATAGATTTTCCAGACTCTCGATGCGCAGACGGCCTAGCAACATCTCTCAACATACTGTAGTTCCCAACCGAGATCTCGGATGGAACGACGAGTGCAACTGGGGATAAGATACCCGTGGCTTCATTACAATAGAAGAGCCGGCTGGCTCCGGCACCACGTAACGTCTCTCCTTTCCCTCCCAACTCACTGAGAAAGTGATCCCGATCCTCGCTCTCCGGAACGTGCACGCGCAATACAGTGTACCTCCCGTGAGGCGAGCACAGTTTCACCTTTACGGAGCATTTCCTTTTATCGTTCATGTTTAGCAAGCCTGATGAGAGGTTCGATTAGGGTATACCCATAATGTATTGCGTTGAATATGTTTGCCATGTTACTGTCCAAATGGGGACACTTACGATTCCCCATTATATGGACCCTAATATCCAGTCGTATTCAGTCTGATGCATGTCCTGAAGGAAAGTAATAATGAGAGGCGAATAATAGATATCCAATCCAAATGTCAATTCAATGTCTGCTTTGTCACTCTTACGCACCCACGAGATCTCCGCGGACAACGTTCGTTTGGTCCGCGCTAACATATCTTCCCTAGTCTTGCATGTCGACCCCTCCACTCGCTTCATCGTCATTGTACGCAGCCGAGGTTTTCGACTTCGCGCAAAAGCTGACTGTGGATGTGATTGCGAATCAAGGGCCAGACCGCTGTCGCTGACAGTTCAAATTGATTACAGTCGTACATTGGATGGATTTAGTTTCAACTGATATAAACACCCTGCCGTGAAGGCGTTGAGCAGTTCGGTAAGTACACAGCTCGCGCAATCTGCATACTTGTTCAACTCACCTTTTTGAAAGAAAAAGAAAAGCGTCCCGAAAGAGTATCCTCGTCAAGCCTAAGATACTTCACGTCTATGATACCACGTCTGGTTAGCGAACATCTTACCACAAACTATCCGAACCCGGCGCACATCGGTGGAAGCGGGAATCTGTACATCTAAGACATCCCAAAGCTTGAGACCAAACCGTGGCAAGGCATCATCAACACTCCAGCTTAGCCACCAACCAACATGGCGCTTTCTGCTACAAGTCAAAGCGCCATTATAGTCTCAGCGTTCCTTCTTCCCATTCTTACTTACGTCTACTACACCCGAAACTTCAATTCTCAAAGTGCAGCCGGTGCACTTCCACCTCCAACCGAGATCACCAAACTATTCATCTATCCCATAAAATCCTGCCATGGAATATCCGTGCCCTCCGCACGGCTACTTCCCACAGGTTTGGATCTCGGTACCGCCACCCCGTTTCTTAAAGCACCTACCTACTATCTCCCTTAGCTTACAATCCTTCGCACCGTATTACATGTATCCAAGCTGACATATTCCTACTATGACCAAAGACAGAACATGGATGTGGGTTACCTACCCAGACTACAAATTCCTAACAATCCGCAACCTCGCAAAGATGACGCTCATCCGCCCGGACTACAACGCTTCGACCGACACGCTGACCGTGACGGCGCCAGCCCCCAACTCCATAGACGCGAAACTCCAATTCAGCGTCCCGGCGCACCCATCCCTCTCATGGCTCGAAGAAAATACCGAAGTCGTCAACGCGACGGTGTGGAGTAGTACCACGAAAGCATACTGCTACTCCACCAAGCTAACCGGTGGCTTCAACGACTTCTTCGGCAAGGAAGTCCGTCTAGTCTACAAGCCACCATTCTCTGATGAACCGCGAAAGCTAGGGAGTAACGGGGCAAAAGACCTGCTAGGCCGGGACGCAAACACGCTGTTTCCAGACATGATGCCCGTCCTCGTTGGCACCGAGAAGAGCATCGGCGAGCTCAATGAGCGCCTCAAGAAAGCCGAGGATCTTAGCATTGACGTGCGTCGCTTCAGGCCGAATATCTTGGTCAAGGGTGATAAGCCGTGGGATGAAGATCGGTGGAAGACGCTGAGGATATCGCCGCAGGCGGGGAGGAAGTGGTGGAAGTTGGGCACGGACTGTGAGGTTCTGGATGTCACGCAGAGATGCGCGAGATGCCATGTTCCAAACGTGGATCCGGAGACGGCGGAGGAGCATAAGAGGCAACCGTGGGATACGCTGATGAAGTACCGCAGGGTGGATGAGGGGATCAAGTTTAAGCCGTGCTTTGGCATGTTGTGCGTGCCTAGGGGTCATGGCAGTATGCTTAGTGTAGGCATGGTAATGCAGGTTACGAAGGTCACAGATAACCATAAGTACATTCCTGGCTTTTGAGGAATTGTGGTAGCAGCCCCGGGTCGACGCTGGTTGGTGTTTCAGAGAGTCACTATGGGCGTATATAAAGGCTGTCATCAAAGGGTGTAGTTCTAGTAAGATTGTAATCCTAGCTTTTGCCATTTGATATGGTACATGCACAGTCAACTGTACCACGTTTGGTGTAGCATCCGTTTACTTGAGGTCAGTATCATTACCACTTCCTCATAAGTTCCGTCTCTCCACAGGCATGTTGGAGTTGCAACCGGTTGCGAGCTGGTGTTTCTTCAAGACTCCTTCAATCAAGGTCCGCTCCAGGTCATCATGGTAGGCAGAATGATCAAATTCCGTGTTATACCTTGTGAAATCTTGACCGTCGTCGGAAACGGAGGGTTCGTAATCAGAATCCTGACTGGGATCGTCGATGCCAGAGAATATGGCACCTGAGATTGACAATGGGTTGAGCATCGAGCTCAATTGGGATGCTGCGAACGCAGGTTCTCCGCTCTCGTCGGCCTCTGTTGCCGCTTTTGTCTCGCTTGCCTCGTTGACCTCGTGGGTAGACCCACCAGTACCGTAATAGTATGCCCCGTCCTCGTCTTCCTCAAAGTCGCTCTCCAAAGAAGCGTCAGAAACCGAGCTGTCATCATAATGGAGCTCAAGGGTGTTTGAGTACATGCCTTGATTGGTACAATTAGACTCGTCGACAATTATGATTCTCTCTTCATCATCATGATCCCCCACCAAGAATATCGTGCCCAAAAGGGTTACTAGACCCCGCTTCACCGAGAATAACACATCCCTACACATTGGGCAGTTCTTGGCTCCAGGATGACAGGAGCTCACCCATTTCGCGATCCATTTGAGCCCGAAGACATGCTTAGCGGGACCGTTGGATACGTTCGCTAGTTCGACTGCCATATGGCTCTTGTGGTCGTAAGGTTCTTGGCAGATTGAGCATTCGGAATTGAGAAGTGAAGACCTACGTGATGGACACGGGAGGATGTGTGTGCGAACCCAGTCTCTCAGACATCCGGTACATGGTATGATCTTCTCGACGTTGGTGTTATTGGACATGGAGGTTGTCGAGGCTGGTCTGTCAGGAGAAAAGAAAGTTTGGGTAAGAGGTGTAGGTATACACGCTGTAGGTGAAAGGTCGGACAGTGAGTGACTTCATTGCAAGTACCTAGCCGTGTGCAACACAGAACGCGGCATGCATGCTACTGCTACCTCCATAACCGTTCACTCTGCCGTATGTCCGTACAATATCGCTACCCATTTTTGTTGCGCCCTGCTAGCCTTCATAGCACATCTATACTTGTGTCCATCGTGACTGCCCTAAAAGGATCCATCAACGGGTTGCTTCGTGCTCTTCCAGGATCGAGCTGACGATCTCTCGCGCCAGAGCTTCATGATATATAGCACAATCACCACCTGTAGCCTCCATCTCAGAGTCAGAGTCCTCGGCTTCATTCTCCCATCCGGAACCATATCCAAAATCGTCAGGGTGTTCCGTAACGATGATAGCATCCTCATCAGCGTCGCTATCAGGGAGGTATCTCGACTCTACCACTATCGGAGACAAGTTATGGAATTCGCCATTACGGTTGTCCGAGTCGTGGTCCTCGCTGGAGTCGTCATCGCTAGTGTCGCCATCGCTATCAGACACATCCTCCCACTCCTGATTGGTGGCGTCTTCGCTGTCTTCATTCTGATAATTCTCATCTTCTCTATCCTCCCCCAGATGGTGTCCACGCACACGAAGTAGCAGGCCCCGACAAATCGGACAATGTAGTCGGTTGGGTTGGCAAGACGTGATCCATGTAATAATGCACTGCAGTCCGAACACATGGCTGGGGCATGTTGAAATGTCCGTGATCCTCGCAGCTACATGGTCGTGCTCATTGTAGGGTTCCTGACAGATCGAGCATTCGGAGCTGGATGGTTCGTTTTGAGTCGATGTTTGGATGGGGCAGGGACGGATGTGCGCGCATGCCCATCTTGTGAGGCAACCGCCGCAGGGGTTGATCGTTTCGACGTTGTCTGGCATTACTTTTGCGATGTTAGAGTGTTGTACTGAGACCGGGTTGAGCTTGCGCAAGGGAAGTGAGAAGAGCTTAAGTCTGGAAAATTCATTGATTGATGGCGGAGTGTGACGGTGAAAGTGAAAACGTGTTTTCACCGTGAACAGGGTGCAGTTTCCCGCAACGGGCCAAACATGCTTGATGACGTTTGTCTGCGCCTTGAGACTGCAATCTCGACATGCATCTTTCTCAGCTTTGAAAAACTAGTGAGAGAGGATGCAAGGCGATCAACACGCGCTACCCAAACCTCCCAATCCGAATTTCATGTAACTTTTCCTCAATCTTCCCCGCGCCGTTTAGCCCCTCATACAGTGCCCAACTAGCCAGTGTCTTCGCATCTCTCGCCCCAATCTTCCACAGCTCCTCATATGCGATGATTCTGAGTGTGATCGTCTCGTCCGATGTCCGCTCCCCTGTTAACCGTCCCTTCAATGCCTCAATCTCCTTGCGATCCAAATCCTTCTCCCATAGAAACAACGGGATGAACTCATCAAGATTCGCAGGGCTCATGTAGATGCCGTTCTGCAAGTCCTCGTCCTGCCGCTCACCTTCAAGGGCTAGTGCAGTTAGGTCGATGAGCTCTTCCTTGCGAACGGTGAGGTTTGTCTCTTCTTCAATTTCCTGGATCGCCTTGCCCTTGATCTCGTCGGAGTCGTCTAGCATACCGGCGCTGCATTGAATTACGAAGTCAGCGAATGATTTCAAGTCAAGGGAGTCAGGTCTGTCTTAGCGGGATAATCCAAAACATGAAGTAGCCTCAAAAAGGACGCCCCCTGTGACGTAGAGGTTGTGCTCTGGATTTACATACGGTATCTCAAGAAAATTTGTAGAGCAGGCGCCGATTCTTGGTTGATCTGTTAGGATGACGTATCGCTCATTCCTCGAGTCTTTTGGTCGCAGGATCATCAGTACTGCGACGCTGCCACCTCGCAGGAAAACGACGCGATCGAGCACCTTCGGCTCCTCATTTCTGTGAAGTATTGCTTCCACTGTCATGAAGCCTGGTCGCGGTCCGTCCTTCGTCTGGAACATGTGGATAGAGTGGACTTTTAGCTCTGCTAACACCCATGGGTCGAATTCGAAAGTATGCCCAGGTGTGGCTTGCCGCTCGAGATTTGTTCTAAGAGCGCTGATCCAGTTCTTGAATGCAGTGAAATCTAAAAGGGCTTTCTCGGTGACTTCGATAGGTAGATTATCGGATATAGTCAGTGGCACGGGATGCGTCCAGCTCTCGAACTGGATCGTCCTGGTCATTGTCTATACCGGAGAAATAGAGAAGGAGCAATCCAATTGGAAGTAAAGAGATAAAAAGGGCCTTTCTAAAGGACGTAGTTCGTGGGACTTGCCTATGCAGAAGGAATCGTCAGTTTAGATGTTCGACGGTGCAAGGGATTCGCAAATTTTATGCGACCTCTTTCAGACAACATATGAGGCACTAGAATGCCAAGGCTAGTACCGTGGAAGATGGCCTCACTAGATTGGGTTTGAAAACCGGTGGAGATGTGGACTGAGTGGCTAAGCTGTGAACGGGAAGAAGATGAGGGCTGAGCAGCCGGCGCAAAGCCTCGATAGCGAGGCTTGTAGCAGAAGAGTCCAGCTGCAAGACAGTTGAACGATGAAGAGGATGTGATGAGGTGGACGTGCTGCGCCTAGTACACGGACGATCATTGGTGCCTCGGGTTTTAGGCTGCAGGTGGGGTCAGGAACTCCAGTCATCTCGCCTTACTACAATGAATAGCCCCATATACCTCGAACCTACGTATAGGACTATCATCTTAAACTCCTCACTTGCTCTTTACTTGCTCATGTGATCCTGAATTAGCGTCCATCACTCACATCTGGAGTATCATTTGTCATACGGTAGCAAATGCTGTGTCGAGTCTGTGTATGTAGTATGTCAGCCTGACCATTTCTGTCTGCAACGTCTTCAGCGTTAGGATAATGTCTTTGGCTTACTGATTCTTTCCCCAAGTGCTACGCGGTGGCACTGGACAGTTGTTCACCGGAACCGGGGATCTGACCTTCCAGCATCATGCCACTACGCAGTCGCTTCGACGTTCTAGAGAGGCTGGCTGTTTAATCTGTATCGCTCTAGTGAGTGAGTGCCGGAAACAAGAAAATTTCGATATTCTGGAGGATCAGAGCATCTCTATTCAAGCTAGACTCTCCGAAACTCGAGACCTAAGCCAGCCGGATGAGATCATATATCGCTTGGACTTCGACGTGCAGAAGAAATGGAGCCGGACGTTTGCTCTGAGACCCACAAGTGCGTATAGAGTACAGTCGATGTAGTTTGAGGGGCTATTGACTTGCTATAGCGCAAGAAAACCTCCACCAACTGAGAACCCCAAAGTCCTTGAATACTGATTCGGATGAAGTGTTCATGTTGGCCAATAATTGGATTGCCAATTGCCACTGTGCGAATTTCTGGGAGGATCCAGAGCAGCGATGGTATCCCAAGAGGCTACTCGATCTGAAATGGCTGAGGAGAGCGAAAGGTATCGGGGAATTGCGAGCATTACAGATCCTATCAAACAACCATAATCTCGAGCATACCAAGATCAAGCTCGTGGATACCGACGCGATCGATATTGCGAGCAAGACAAACAACAGATTTGTCACACTTAGTCATTGCTGGGGTACTCCCAAGAGTGTACAGAGCCTTCTCAAACTAACCAGCCGGTCTGAAGGACGATTCATCAGAGAAGGCATCGAATTTCGGGAGTTTTCGAAAACCTTCAGAGATGTCATGTTGTTCGTTAGTAGACTAGATCGAGTCGGATACCTCTGGATGTAAGCGTCACAGGAAAGCCCCGATACCTGAAGCATACTGCTAACTGGACTCTGCTACGAGTAGAGATTCCCTATGTATTAAGCAACCAATCACCGGTCCAGGTGTTAACGCGAAGGACTCGGAATCCGACTGGCTCGAGCAATCACGGTGGATGGACAAGATATATCAAAAGTCGTTCCTCAATGTCTCTGCGACAGCGTCCCTCGATGGTGACCAAGGACTCTTCCGTACTCGATTCCCGGAATATCTGTGGGAAGATGAGATTAACCTTAACCCTGTTGGGACAAATTCGATAGGTGCGGATAGACGTGTGGAGGCCAATGAGGATCGTTTAACAAGGTGCACGATCATTGACGTTTCCTTTTGGGATGACCTAGTGGAGCAAGCGCCTGTCAATCGACGCGCGTGGGTACTGCAGGAGCGTATTATGTGCCCGAGGGTACTCCACTTCTGCAAGGACCAGATCGCCTGGGAATGCGCCGAGTTTCAACGAGCCGAAGGGCACCCGGAAGGATTGCCGACTTGGAGAAAGAAGCTTGGAGAGATTGTTGATGAAGGCCTCTTCAAAGGACTCAGCATGGAGGACGGTCTACGGCTGCGGCGAATCCGGCTGAAAGGATATCCAGATCCTGATACGCATATCCCGAATCTCTACGTATATGAGCTGTGGAAGCGCATTGTAGAGGCTTATTCGAAGATGAAACTAACCGTGTCAAGGGACAAACTCATAGCGCTCTCTGGCATTGCAAAACGATTTTCCGAGGACACTCAGTGCAGGTACATCGCTGGAATGTGGTTGAATTATCTTGAAAGCCAGCTCCTTTGGCAGGTCGAGGACCTTTTCAAGGATGGGATGTTCGAGAACCAATCCAAACGCGACCCCTCAAGGGCACCATCTTTCTCTTGGGCATCGTTGGATACCCCTCATGGCCTGACTTATGGCGAAGCGACTGACTACGAACCGCATCCGGACAAGGAGCTGTTCTTCAGAGTCGTGAAGCATAACATTGTCCTGGCGGATGATAAGAACGAGTTCGGTTTGATCAAGGAAGGACAATTGTGGCTGAAGGTGCAACATCTCAGGCGAATTCGGATTCACAGGCTTGAGCCTCCCTTCCGCGTGCCTTTCAGCTGGCAGTTGTACGAGACCGACCCGACGATACGGCATGGAAACGCTCGGATGGGAGAGTATTACAACATGTATCTTGATGCTCCAGAATCTGACAGGGACATCTTCGAGGAAGAAGCGGAGTTGTATTGCATGGCAGCAGCGTATGGGGAGCGAACGGTCAAGCAGTCCTCGCGATCTCTAATCTGCCTCCTATTGAAGCTGCGGGGCTTTCGTGAAGACGGTTGCCGTGAGTTCAAGCGCATTGGCTTGACGAAGCTCTCGAATTATTGGGACGATAGGGGTCAGAAAGCGCTTCGTGAGGCGAGGTTAGATGAGACGATATGTCTTTGTTGAACCAGACGCAAAAAGACATCTGCGTAGCTGCATGCTTCTCCTCGTGGGGTCTTTGCACGGCTCCGGATCTTATGAGTAGTTGGACAAATAGACAATTATCGATGATCTATCGAGTGGATGATGAATGGTAGGAGAATTGAAAGGAAGCAACGTGCATGATCAGTGATGATGGATTCAGAGTTGCTTAGTCACTAGCAGCATGTGAAACGTATAGGCACGTGCCAGTCGCGTCATCATCTCAAGTGCTCGTTGAACCAAGCTTCGCGCTCGCACAACGATCCTACATCACCATCCCTCTTCTCCATATTTCGTGCAGCTCAACGTCCCCCGGTAACTATGTGGCGATACAGATGCCCGGCTTCCGGAAACCCGATCCACTGCTCTGTCGCTGGCGTGCAGCCTTACGTCGGGTGAATGACACGGCTAAAGAGTTCAGTCTATCTCAAGCCTGTAACTACTTGTAGACTTCGCCTCAATGCCACTCAGTGGATCCCAAGCCAGCCACATTGTTGCATTGTTCACCTGATATCCGCTTAGTCTCCAGGTCCTAGAAAAATGGCTCCGATGGTTAATATGGCTAATATGCAGGCGTCTTGGGCTACGCGTCACAGCCCATAAAAGGCTTCGCAGTAACCTTTAGACTTTGAGTGGTCGTCTACAGCTTGGATAGTCTCTTCGACAGGCTTGATCTCCTTTCCAGACAATGGCTGACAAGAAGCCCATCGTGACACACGTCTTCACGGCCGATCCTTCCGCACACGTCTTCAACGGCAAGCTCTACGTCTACCCCTCCCACGACCGAGAGACCGACATCAAGTCAAACGACAATGGAGATCAGTACGACATGAACGACTACCATGTCTTCAGCATGGAAGAAGTAGGCGGCCCTGTGACGGATCATGGCGTGGTGCTTAAGCAAGACGATATACCTTGGGTGTCAAAGCAGTTGTGGGCACCGGATGCGGCAGCGAAGAATGGAAAATTCTACCTGTTTTTCCCCGCTAGAGATAAGGAAGGCATCTTCAGAGTAGGCGTGGCTGAGGGAGATAAACCGGAAGGCCCTTTCAAGGCCGACCCTGAGCCTATCAAGGGAAGCTTCAGCATCGACCCCGCGAGCTTTGTAGACGACGATGGCCAGGCATACCTGTATTTTGGCGGTCTCTGGGGTGGGCAGCTTCAGCACTGGGCCACCGGACAATTCGTCACAGCCAAGGACCCAGAACCTACGGAAGGGCCTGCTTTGTCGGCCAAGGTTGCCAAGTTGAGCGAGGATATGAAGTCTTTCGCGTCCGAAGTTCAAGATGTGGTGATCCAGGATGAAGCAGGGAAGCCGATCGATTCCTCGGATCACGATAGAAGGTTCTTCGAAGCTGCATGGTGCCACAAGTACAACGGCAAGTATTATTTCTCCTATTCCACTGGCGACACACACTATCTGGCCTATGCCATCGGCGACAGCGCCCTTGGACCATTTACCTATGGCGGCAGGATTCTGGAACCCGTTCTCGGTTGGACCACCCATCATTCCATTGCCGAGTTCAAAGGAAAATGGTACCTGTTCTACCATGACACTTCAATATCTGGCGAGAACCACCTTCGATGCGTCAAGATCCGCGAAATCGTGTACGATGAGCAGGGGAAGATACATTTGGCCGAACCACAGCCTAAGCTTGACGAGATTCCGCCGGCAAAGCTGGAGTCCTGAGCCAGCTATCTCCGTAGGCGATTCCAACTAGAGCTCACCTGTCTAATACACGTTGTATCATCTTCTGCTCGTTTTGTCGTCCGTACAGCGCGCTGGACTTACCGAACCCGTCGATGGCTAACATATAGATGCCAAATTGGCCCTTGCTTCACAAGAGTCTGGTATTGATCGGGAGATACAGAATAACGCGGTAGGGACAGCAGTCAAACGACCTCGTGGCCTATGATACTGCCGTGACAATTCCCAACCGATGTATCGATATCTTATGCAGAATGCATGAATGGTTCCGCGATCGCGTTAATGAACGCGGGCGAGGATGTGTTGAAGATAAGTGAGAGGTGCCTGGGAACGGCGCAATTTCCTTTTTTTCTCAAGAGTCTGTTTACTTCCATTCCCTCTTGTCACCGTTTGCGCGGCACCTGGGCAACAAGGCTACCAACCGCGACGACGAGCCACATTTCTTGCACAAAGCTACTGATAGCTTGCGCCTCTCATCCTTTGCTTTACGTATGAAGGAACCAATTGTCACTCGACCTGTCTCCCATCAAAGTCCCCTCATTCGACACCATACTACACTTTTCAAGGTTTATCGCAAGAGGCCCAAGCACCTGAACAGCTAGCGGAGCCTCTGGTGGCTCCTCAAGATACTACCGCCTTCGTAGCAGCTGTTCTAAGCCTCGTCCTTTGCGATGGAAGTTTTGTTGGACATGCACTCGCGCGCCGCCGCTGTTTCGCCTGTCACGCAGCCTTCGGCGGGTGAAAACTACGGCGGCGACAGAAGGACCAGGCTTGGCACGCCATTGCAGGGCCAGGGCTTGAGCGTAGCTTTGTCCACCAGCTCGTTAGACCTGTCATGTTCTCCGGGTTCTTCTCTAGATAGCCTGGCAGATTTGACGTCCACCCTCGCAATTCACTCACCGGCTCCACGCTCTGCTCCCATCAAGATGTCGCGTCTCCACCCAGGCGAATCAACGCCAGCTCCGCCGAGTACCAAGGCGGCTATCAGTGGGATTCGAAACACTTTCAGGGCGTCGAAGAGGATGCAGCAGGTCCTCGGTTTTCAGGGAGGACCGACCCCATTCGTGCGTCCACCAAATATGCCTAAAGATCTGGTCGAAGCATATTATGAAGGCTGGTACGTAATCTTAGAAGTGCTGCGCGCCAGTCTCTCGAGAATCTTCCCAAGAGACCATTATGGACCTATCCATCCCCGTACACGAGCCCTTCACTAATGTCGCCTCTTATACTATAGGTACGAGTACGGTGCTGACGCCGTTGGGACGAACTTGAGTCCTATCAAAGAGGCCGGGCATGAAGAGTTAGGGGGATATGAGACACTTGAAAGTGAGGACGAAGCAGGTACGTAAGGCTCAAAGGAGGGTGTGCAGCAATCCAAAGGCTTCGCTATCCCCTCCCGCCCCCATGTAGTTCCTCGCTAGGCTTGTGAGAACACGTAACGAAGGGTTAGAGACGTTCGAATCAAGGCTTCTTCAAGATTCAATAGATGCTGACATTGTTCCCCACTTGTTAGATGACACAAGTCGAGGGAGCCATGCCCAACCATTTAACGACGAGGAGAGCCTTCCGTTATTGGGCACCGCGGAAGTTCTCACAAACCAGGAAGGCGCAAATGAGTTCCTTCACACGAGCTCAACGAATGGGCATTACGGAAGCAGTCGTGAACTACGTGAACAAGCAGCCACAAACACCACCCACGATCCTTCTGTGTCACGCGCCAATCCTGATGTGACTCTAAATGACCTCTCGAATCTATTGAACCCACAGGAGGTAAGGGTCGGCGATCAAAATCGATCCAAAAAGGTCTTACGTTTACCCTCATGGCGGAATCTTCGAAGTCTCCATGACGAGCTTGCCGATGTGGGCGATGGAGGACTGTTCGATTCGGGCCTGGTGAAGCCAGCTTCTCGACCTTCATCTTCTCATTCGGACGCTGGCTCTATCTTCTCTGCTCTTGCGGGTCGAGCTCCCTTGGAAGCGTCGTTGTCGCTACACCCCGCACCCGATCACTTCTTCTCCACGCTGTTCAGCGGCCCCGCACCATTGAGGTCGACGACTAGTCTACCTGATATAGTCGTCACTTCTTCAACGTCCCCGCCCCCTACTTCCCGAAAGCGGCGAGCACATGCTCAAGAAGATTCAGACATAGGAGGAATGCCTTCGTCAGGTCACCCGATGTACTCATCCGCACAAGGGCGGCCGATGAAGAAAGCCCGCTGCACTCAGATCATTCTCACCGGTCTACCAGCTCTCAGAAGCAACGAGATATGGGGCTGGTTGTCCGCTTTCCCAGGCAATACGGCAGGACTCAGTCACACTTTGCTTACGTGGCACGCGACCATGCAAAGCTTCTTCGCCCAAGTCAAGGACGCCCGGCTCCTTTCATATCACCCCATGTTCCCGTATTCACCGACCAAGCCCAAGAATGTGCCCTTGGTCTCGGTCAGTTTCTGGGACACCGGCGGTGAGACACATCGTGAGCTATGGTATGTTGGCCCGGGCGATGTCGAAGTTTTGAGCTACAACGAGGTCGATACGTTCGGTGCGAGGATGGAGATGAACTCGGATCAATGCAAGATGCACTCACGATTCCGGCGGCTGTTGAAGCGAGAGGAAATTGCAGGGAAGGAGATTCGAGACCAAGCTTTGACAGGGGACGGACGTTGGTCGTTTGTCGTGATGCGTGGCCATGCCGATGAAATCCACACCCACGAGGGCTCCGAGCCGAGCGAACAAGGAGAGCCCGCGCCATACGTTCTCATCGCATTCCCAACCTCAGCAGTCACCAAGTCGACACAGTGTCTACACATGCTCTATCCGGACGACTATCAACCTACTGCAGCTACCGCGAAACCTGTCGCAGACATAGCACAGCCTAACCGCCCCGTTACCATCACTAGCAAACTGCCAGTGGCCCGCGTCGCTTCAGTACCTGTCCTGAGCGCGGCTATTCATACCAGACCACCAAAAGCTCGCCGCCCATTATCATCGATCGACCTCAACGCACCGAGTCAGCGGCCCTCACGGCTCCAGGGTCTCAAAGAAGCCAGCGATGCCCTGATGAACAAGGGCAACAACACAGCGCTGCGCCGCACCATTCTATGGTTCGAGAAGGCTGGTCAATCGCCGCTGATCGAAGGATACAGGACCGATTTGAGTCTCTGGCAGCCGTTTCTGGAGGCGGTGGCTAGGGGTCAGGCGAAAGTTATGTTGTGGTGTGAGACGGAGGATCGTGTTATGGAGTAATATGTTGAAGAGGTAGACTATGTGTAGCTTAGCTGTTCGAATACCGAATAGAACATGGCCTCGTAGCAAGAGGCTTCGTTAGATTGTGTACCAGTAACCTTAATTGACGTTAGTATGTAGTACGGAGGTAGTGATCTAAAGGTCAATGAAGCCTCTTAAAGCTTGAACCATACGGATTAGGTCTCAGGAACCCACCTGTGTACACGAGATGTATGTAGTCAACAGCAGGCGTACCAAACCTAGACATCTACCGTCAATCCACTTCTAGCCGTGACACGAAGCCCGACTCAGACTTGCGACGCCTACCGTTCCTTAACATACAAACGCAGATGGAGATACGCGAGCACTACTAGACCTCGCGGTTATGCCTGACACGCCTACCCACATACCTTTATGCCTGTATACGAGCCCTCCATACAGAACCCCGGTTCGCAAGCTACGCAAGGCTGAATCTCCTCGCTCCATCCTACCATCCCACCATCCCACGCAGTGGCGGCACACACCCACGAAAGCCAAACATGCCCTGTACCATGCTCTACCCTACCCTACCCTCCCTTCATCACCGTATATCGAACCGTATTGCCATGCCTCAACCCACCTCGCGTCTATGCACCGTTCTCGCAACCCAAGTCTCATCCACACAACGCTCATCGCCCTACCCGATACCCAGTCAACCACTACCCCAAACCCGGAAATCTTGCGAGCCTACGCACAGCTAAGCAACACGAGGGCCCTCGCTAAAAGGCTTGATCGCTTTGCACAGACCCATCAGTGCCATCTCCAACGTAGATTTACCCTGCGGTACGAAATAAGCATGGGGGCCCAAAATCTCGAGTTCTGGATATTTAGATCCGCTAGGCTGTTTTGGGGTACAGAGACGTTGTGATTGGCTCGCTCGTTTGGCGGGAGGGCGGTGCGTGCGTCGCTGCGCTTCATCCGACGCGTCAACGTCGACTGGAGCAGAGCCACGGCTTGTACGAGCGTCAGGCTATACGAGCGAGCGAGGGGGAAGGTATGTTGAGAGGGAGTGGAGGAGAGGGCTGGAGTATATAGAGGGGGTGATGGGCGTCGGTGGGGAGGATATCATCATTCAGCACTCAGCGTTCAGCATCCATTCAAGTCTACTATCGGTACTCATCGAGTCACATGTCTCTTTAGAATTATACTAGTGTCTAGACAGTGTGTACTATACTCGAGGTTGAGACACCGATAACGGATCATTACCTCTCTTTTCTCCTTTTCTGCTTTCATCTCCAGTCTGCAAAGACCTACCACGATCCCAGCATCCGCCATGCCATCACCAACCTCCACCACCCCCTCAACCACAACGTCAACATCCACATCCAGCGCGACCGCATCCTGCATCACCGCCACTCCAGGCAAATACGGCTATGTCCCGCCCGACGCCTGCAACGCGCAGTGGGCCTACGCGCCCTCCTTCGCCGCAGCCATCGCCTTCACCCTCATCTTCAGTCTGCTCACCATCGCCCAACTCATCCTCGCCTTCCTACACCGCAAGCCCTTCTGCTGGGTCATCATCATGGGCGTAGCCTGGGAGCTGGTCGCCTTCGTCACACGCGCAATCGGCGCGCACGACCAGCAGTCTCAGGCCTACGCCTATTGCGCCTCGCTGTTCTTCCTGCTTGCACCACTCTGGCTAAACGCGTTTGTGTACATGACAGCCGGCCGCCTGATATACACGTTCCACCCGAGTGCCGAGAAGCGCGTCTTTGGCATCAAGGCCATCAGTATCGGGAAGTACTTCGTCTGGCTCGATGTCCTGTCTTTCCTCGTGCAGGGTACAGGTGGCAGTATGTTGAGTCCCGGCGGCAGTGCCAACACCATGAAGCTCGGTAAGAACATTTACATGACCGGCGTCGGCATCCAGGAAATCTTCATTATATTGTTCACGGGGCTGATCGTTGGGTTCCATCTCGATATGCTGAAGGCTGAGAGGGCTGCAGGCAACCTTGGCAAAGGTTCCACGAGGAGTAGTGAAGGAAGGCTGGGCTGGAAGTGGTTGACGTACGCGCTGTACGCGGTGCTGGTGCTCATCAGCATTCGAATCATCTACCGACTGGTCGAGTTCTCCGCGGGTGCCGATGTCTCGAATCCATTGCCATATCACGAGGGGTATGCTTTAGGGCTAGACGCCGTCCCCATGGTTGTTGCATTCCTCATCCTCACGGTTATACATCCGGGGCTGGTACTCAAGGGTCCAGAATCAGAGTTCCCAAGTCGTAAGGAGAGGAAGGCCGAGAAGAAGACCAGAAAAGAGGCAAGGAAGGCAGAGAAGATGGAGCGCAAGAAGGGATACGGTGCTGGTGGCAACACTGCTTATGCCCCAATGCCTATGGAGAATGAGTCCGCGAGTGAGAACATGCGATTGACTGGAGACGTTGAGATGGGAGGATTGAGGAGAGACGATGGTGTTGGATACGAGGCTCCGGTGAACGCCGAGGGCTATCACTATTACACGAGTCCGAGGTAATCGAATGAGGTATTGTCATGGTAGGACGGCGTTAAGATGTTTGTTGGGTTTTATAGAAGGATGAATTTTGCGGGTATACACTGTCTCATTCCAATCCAAAGCATCGTTTCCCTCGACCATTTCCACTGCTTCTGAGACCAGTGCCTGCGACAGACAGTGCTCTACTGATTGCTGACACATCCTCATCGATTGGGTCCTCTGTTCACGAATTAGAAAAACTCGACCAGAACAACGTGACACTTCGGGGTAAATTGAATTTTGTGTTCAGACTCTTGCCGTGTCACCGGCAGTTTTCACCAAGGCCGTAGCTCAGTAGACCGTCGTGATAAATTTGAATGTTCATCCTGTGAAGAAAATTTCGCGAGGAAGATAAGAACTCACCAAATATGACATTGACCGAATTGAAAGACGGCAAAGGCAAGATTAAATACCTTCACTACTCGAAGGGTTAGTTAGCGTCTGAATTTGCCGGATGTATCGAGGTGTGACGATCTTGTTCAGGCATGACGATTCTCGTCTTCGCTACCTAGGTAGCTTGGACATATGCTTGTCAATTTTGTGTGTCGATTCATCATAATGGGGAGAAATGTATTGGGTCTGCCTGACGTACCTGTTGCGTGAAGAAGTACATCTTTCGGCCGAGACTGGAATGCTTTGCGAAAGATCAGCCTGATGCTCGTCTAGCCTATAGGAATGGGGAAATGAACTCCAAGTATCAATCAGTAAGGCATGAATGGAAATAAAAAGATGGTATCGTCATCGGGAAGCCCGGATAAGACTCGTCATCTAGTTGCATCATTTGATAGAGTTGATGAGATGGGCCGTGCCTACTGATAACAGTCGTGTATGATGTAGTTGTTTGAACAATTGTTGGTATCGCTTTGAACAGAGCGCGGATGCTGAACAGGAAAGCGAACAGAAGGCTCCTGTACTTCTCAAGCTGCTCGATCGAGAGTGCCGAGGCTTGTTGGGTGTGATACTAGCATCTTCCCGAGGACCGTTAACAAATGATCTTGCGGTTCGAATTCGTCCTGACCTGCTGCAAGTCAGCCCAGACCCAACGTCGAATACATCGAATACGGCGTGAGTCGTAGAGCGGAGTTCAGTGGGCGAGGTTTTCTAGGCCTGCCACAAAAAGGCATATCCGTCATGCTTGTCGGAGCCCAGTGCCATTCATCATATAGGAAATTGTGTGGAGACGAAATGGCTGATACATACCAAATGTGTCTCGGGGGATTCGACGTCCCTCGTTTACCATTTTGGCAGCGATAGTATGGCGAGACTACGAAGCGGTTTTGCGAGGAAGTGAAGAAAAAAGTCTGTTTGGCAGTATTAGCAATGAGCAGTTCAGTGTCATCCACGAATATTTCGGTATAGGCATTTAGTCAGAAACAGCCATTGTTTATCGACATTGACAAAGTCTCAGTCGGTAATTTCCAGCGTGCCGAAGCACAACAGATCATCACTTGAATTTGTAGTAGAAAAGATGGGAGACTTACCACCCTGAGTCTGAGGTCGAACGTTCTGTGTGGTCCCGCCAGGGCATCGATTGATCATGCCGTGTAGCGAAGTAGGAAAAGACTCCATCTCTCTAGACTGCAACTTCCTTCGAGCCCGACTAGTGAGACGCGCCACTCGCACTCCGCACCGCTGTCCTCGATTGTAGCCGCATGAATGGTACCCGAAGGCGGTGCAGCCTAGTAGTAGGTATGGACGTGACGAGGACAGCGTGGGTAATAGTCATGGATCCATATATGTTTATCCTGTTCATAGTCAGTACTGCTGCGGTGACCAGTGTAGCGGAAAAATATATCATGGCGCAGCATTATCAGACTGACGTGCAAAGCAGAAGTTTCATTCCTCAAAAGAGGTCAAAGACTCTAGTTTGAAAAGCGCTGTTGTATCATCATATTGGGGTGTGAGAGAATGTGAGATGCGCATACCTTGTGCGAGAGAGTGCTCAGCCAATCTCAGTATATCCATTGCTGCCGCCCATATTGGTTTCGGAGTAGCAATGCATGCCCTATAGCATGCACGGGGAGTTGTGTGAGCAGGAGGATCGAGGTTGATGAAATGTTCGAAGCTCGGAGCTCCCGCACGAATTTTCCCGTTGGCGTGCGGCTCTAGCGTAAAGGTTAGTCAGCGACTCCGCTTGGCAGAACAACAGCCTCAGGCATCAAGCGCCTGCAAGATATGACCCTAAGGCGGTCGCAGGAGGTACAAGATCTTCACAAGTCTTCATTAACTGACTGGAGGTAGCAGTAGACCACCAGTATTCTATCGATGGACCCAAGTCGTTCCCCAATGCCTATATTCCCAGCTCCCCTTCTGCGCTGCCAGAACACCACTAGAACGCCGCGTAAGACTTGAAAAGAAATAAGTTAGAAAGGGGTATGCTTACATGTCTCACTAAGAAAGGAAGAACGTGAGATGTATCTGCCGCCAAGATGAGCTGCTCAGTATCGCCAAGATACCTGCCGCACAGGATGCTGGGAACGCCACTAACACCACCTCTGAAAGCACAAGCGTCGAAAGGTCATCAGAAACGTTGGTCTATGAAGCAAAAACCCGAACGTTGAGATCCACACTACCCGTCGCGATCACGCATCGCATTCCTGCCTTGGCCGCGTCTTCTTCTTTCTTCTTTGAGGCACCATTGACGGCAGTGCCATTCGCAGCATCGCCGTTGACGGGAACGTCTTTCACCACATTGGGGGCCCAGCGAATACAAGTCACAAAGTGGCCGTGTGCATCTGCAACCGTTTTCACGCATCGGCCCTCTTGTGTGAGGTCCCAGCATCGCATCGTCTTATCGTCGCTGGCTGAGAGCAGATACTTTCCTCCAGGATGGAAAGCAAGACCCCGTACCCAATTGTCGTGGCCCACAAGCGTCTTGATCAACGTTCCCCGTCCGTCCCATATCTTGATGGTCTTGTCTCTTGACCCGGTCGCGATGAACTCGGCGGAGCTACTGGATACCGGGGGCTTCTTCAGGCCGGCCAAAGAGGCAAGGTTTGAATAGGATACCGGAGGCGCTATCGCGACGCATTCGATTACGTGTTCGTGGCCAAGAAATGTGCATTTTGTCTCCCCTGAGCTGGCGTCCCACAACCGCGCTGTCTGGTCTACGCCCGCTGATAACAGCCATCGGCCGTCGAAACTAGGCGCGACATCGCGGACCCAGTCCACATGGCCTCTGATTGTCTTGACGCAGTATCCCGTCGTGACGTCCCATATTCGCAGTGTCTTATCTCTGGATGCGGAGACGAGGAGGTTGCCAGAGGAAGGTGCGCCTGCAGCGCCACTAGGAATGAAGCGGATTGCGGAGACAGAGTGATCGTGTCCGGGGAGCGTCCGTATGTTCTTGTACTCGTCCGAAGGGTCCCACAGCTTGATGGTTAGGTCGCTTGAGCATGATGCCAGCAGCGTGCCTCCTCTGGGACCGCCAAAATCGACGTCCAAGACACCTTTGGTATGGCCCTTCACCGTCCTCTCCAGCTCGCCCAATTCCCAGTCCCAGATCTTGATCGTCGTGTCTTCTGAACCAGAAGCCAAGGAAGAGAATATCGGGTGGAAGGCGACGCAGGTTATGGCGTCTCTGTGTGACTGTAGGGTGTGCCGCGCGGGTGCTCGAGGCAGCCAACTGGTGGGGTCTTGGTTTCTTCGGAGGAGGGAGGTTGGTGTGGTTGAGTCGAGCTCGCTCTGAAGCGTCTGGTTGCGCTGCTCAAGGTCTAGTACCTGTCATGCGTCAGTTGGTGCAATGCATAACCACGAGCTGTGCGGACAGGTACCTTCTTTTGCAGGCGCACCACGCTTGTCCACTTCTTCTCCAGAAGCCCCTCGTATTTCTTACGTGTCGCGTCGTCGAAGCTGGCCGGCACCTTGCCCTCTTCCCGAAAGGCAGCTGCTGTGTTGGGCGCATTTATTACTCCCAGGTATGCTAGTATGGCTTTATTCCTGGGCGAGTCAGTCTGCGTCCTGCTCGGTGAATTGCGGGTCTGCCCTCACAGCTCCTCGGCTTGCCGATCCGTCAGAATGGTGCTCATGGTTCCGTCATGCGCAGTCGCCGCGGTTGGCGACCATGGACCGGCGAGTGCGACTGCTCCGTGGGCGTGCGGCTCTCACTTGATGCGCCGTATTTTGGGGGTCAAGGTGGTCGTTCGAACTCTTGGCGGTGGGGGATTTGCGGTGAGTGGAGTGTCTTGGAGGTGTGTAGGCTCTTTTCGAGACCACGTAGCTATGCGCGGTGGGGCACAACGATCAAGGCGGTCGAGGAACGATGGGCGCGCTGAGACTGGACGGTGCAGCGACGGACGTGGGGGATGATGAATATGCGGCTCAAGCGGCGGGTGGGCCGTCTCGCTCGCGGGCGATGATGTCTGCGCCGTTTCCCTGGCGACTCGGGCGCCAACACATTACAATCAACCACCTTTTTGCGCCAGAGAGCCGCACTCGCACCGCGCAGACACCCTCCCATATACGGCCCAAAAACAAGACCTTTCTATTGCAGGAGCACTGCTATCACAGTCGCGTTCGGTCATTGTCCTTGTCGCAGCGTTGCTGTTTCCACGGTAAGTTGGTCCGGCGCGACTGCCTCCCGTCTCCTGCAGAGTATCTAGCTATCTTTGGCCGCCCTCGAGGCGTGATGCGCGTCCCAAGACTGCTTCACGCATCCTCTTTGGCGTACTCACGCGCCGCATCCTTATACACCTTTGCTTCCTTCTCTCCGAACCGCGACTGACCCCTCCTCTAGCCTCTGTCTCTCCTAATAGCCCGCTCCCTTCAGCCCACGCGCCATGGCCGACCAAGAGGAAGACTTCAGTTCGCTGCCGCTGCCGGACCGCTTCCAACACAAGAACTGGAAAGTCAGGAAAGAGGGCTATGAAGCCGCTGCAAAAGCATTTGGCCTCGCCGCCAGCGAATCAGACCCCGTCGTGCGCGAATTCATACAAGACGCGGGAATATGGAAGGGCGTTGTAGGCGACTCAAACGTTGCTGCACAACAAGAGGGGTTGGGAGCGCTATGCGCTTTTCTAGAAATTGCAGGGACTCAGGGCTGCACGCGGTATGAAACATTGTGGTCGATGGTATTGGGATGCAATGCTGATAAACAATGGTCCAGGACGCGGAACAACACAATCGCTACTATCGCAGAAAAGGGTCTCCCATCTACCAGACCAGCAGCAAAGCAGAAAGCCCTCGAGGCGTTAATGTTGTATGTGGAACTCGACAAACCAGAGCCAGTCATCGAGGAACTGCTTCCCCTGTTATCGCATAAGCAGCCAAAGGTCATTGCTGCTACATTAGATGCACTCACTCAGATGTATCATGCGTTTGGCTGCAAGACCATGGAGCCGAAGCCGTTACTCAAGGTCCTCCCCAAGGTTTACGGACATGCTGACAAAAACGTCCGCGCCAAAGCCCAAGAGCTCACGGTTGAGTTCTACCGATGGCTTAAGGAGGCCATGAAGCCACTCTTTTGGAACGACCTAAAACCCGTACAACAGCAGGATCTCGACAAAATGTTCGAGAAGGTGAAAGACGAGCCACCCCCAAAGCAGGAGCGACTTCTGCGCTCCCAGCAGGCCGCAAGAGAGGCAGCAGTCGCGGCACCTAGTGGCGGAGACGAGTACGGTGAAGAGGAGGAAGAGGCCGCTATTGATCTCGAGCCAGAGTACGAGGCAGTAGACGTCATGTCGAAGATACCCAAAGACTACAGTGAACGCCTTGCTTCGTCCAAGTGGAAAGATCGCAAAGAAGCCCTAGATGAAGTTCACAAAGTACTCGATTTCCCGAAAATCGCTGAGGGTAGCTTCGATGAGTTAGTTCGGGGTTTCGCGAAATCGATGAAGGATGCGAATATTGCTGTAGTCACAACTGCGGCGAACTGTGTTGAGCTGCTTGCAAAAGGTCTCAAGAGGAGCTTTGCCAAATACCGTTCCAACATCATGAACCCGATGATGGAGCGGTTAAAAGAGAAGAAGCAGTCGGTGACCGATGCTATTGGAGCAGCGCTCGATGCCGTCTTCGCCTCCACGGGTTTCCAGGATTGTCTGGAGGAGATTCTGGAGTTCCTGAAACACAAGAATCCGCAAGTAAAGCTCGAGACAACACGCTTTCTCATACGGTGTCTGAAGACGACAAGAGAAGCACCGTCACCCGCCGAAGTCAAGACAATCGCTGATGCTTCTACGAAACTGTTGACGGAATCGCAAGAAGTCCAGCGATCAGCTGGTGCGGAAGTCTTGGGGACCCTCTGGAAGATCATGGGAGATCGCATGATGAACGCTCACTTGGACGGCCTCGACGAGATTCGGAAAACAAAGATCAAGGAGTACTATGAGGCAGCAGAAGTGAGGGCAAAGTACAAGCCGAAAGCTGCTCCTCCGCCAAAGGCTGCTGCCGCTCCTGCTGGAAAGAGGCCTATGCCAGGCAAGAGACCAGCGCCTGGTGGTGTCAAGAAGCCGGCGCCAGCAGCAGCAGCTCCTCCTCCACCGCCTCAGGAGGAGCCAACGGCACCTCTAGCTCCAAAGCCAACTTCCCGGCCTGGCGCATCAAAACTAGCCGCACCCAAATCTGGACTCGCGGGCCCATCAAGGTTGGGCGGGCTGAAGAAGCCTGGTGCAGGTCTCGCTGCTGCCTCTCCCAGAAAGAATGTGGTATCGCCGCCACCGGAAGAAGCTGCGCCACCACCTCAGCCTAAGTTGGGCCTTACCCCTGGGAGAGGTCTTGCTGGGCGACCGCTCGGCAAGCCTCTCGCCGAGCCTGCTCCAGCTCCTGCGGCAGCTCAAGCGCCTACTGGCCTCAGTCTAGTCGAGCGCGCAGAGTTGGATGAACTACGTGCAGAGGTGGAGAGGCTGCGACGACAAAATGAAGAGGTTCGTGCGGACAGGACGAAGCTTACGTCACAGATACATGAGCTTCAAAACCAGAATGCACAGCTGATTGAAGACCACACTCGCGATGTTCTTTCAATAAAGGCTAAAGAGACCCAGCTCGTCCGCGCACGTAGCGATTATGAAGCTGCGGAACAGACGGTGCAAAACCAGCGCCGGGAAGTCGATCGCCTGAAGCGGGAGCTCAGCCGTCAAGTACGAGCAAGTAGTCCTCCACCTACGGACCTCGCCGACCAGATTTACAACGACTCGACCGCACCTGCACGATTTGGCGACTCGGGGTATGGCAGCACAGGTGTCTACGGACGCAACAGAACATTTGCAACGCAGCCCACAAGTCCTAGCGGCGAAGGTAAGGAGAACTTTGATTCTCTTTCCCGTCCTGGGAGTAACTTGAGCGGCAAGCTGAGTCCTTTGCGTGCAGGAGCTGGTTCGACAATGTCTTCCATGTCGTCGAGAGGCGGCGGCACCATCAGCCCGGCCGAGAACGGTGCAACCGGATTTTCTGGCAGTCAACAAGCGAGTGCCGGCGCAGAGAGCTGGAAACGCGCCGCCGAGGTCACTCAAAACCTCAAGCAGCGGATTGAGATGATGAAGGTAAGTGCTAATTCTAGTCGTATTCCAACTCCCCCGAGCGCTAGTCGTATTCCTTCGCCTCGGAAGAGTAACGATGCACGGAGTCCTCGGGACAGCGGAGCAGGTGGCATCAAAGAGGTACTATAACGACCTCGTGCTATACCTCAGCTCTCGTAGCTTTCACAGCTCGTCCGCTCCACGCGCTCGTCCTACCTTCTCCATGCACAATGACAGTACTAACGACACATGCAGGCAAAACAGGGTATCGGACGATCACAACAGTAGACCCTTTTCCTTCGGAATATCCTGCATATGCATATCTTTCTTGGCGAGAACGACTACACGCAGGTGTGGTTACACAGGGATGACGCACCGCGCCCGTATATCTTCCCGGCTCTTGACGCCTCGGGATTGAGTACGTTACACGGCATGCCAGTGCTGATTGTCGGGACTGGAGACACGTGTTGGGGGCTTCAATTAGGGCTGAGTGCGTTCGCCGACGTGATGTCAATACTTTGTTCGGCATCTTTCCGTCTGTGCTTGCTCGTGGGCATTTATTGCGGCGTTTGGGTTTTGTGGGTCGAGACTCGTTCTGCGTGTCGGCATCGTGGGCTGAGCGAGGTATGAGCGTCATGACGGTTGATGGGTTTCTGAGATACCGAGGATTTACCCTCCCTCTTCGTTTTGCTTTCCCTTCGTTTCTAGAGGGCCTGTTGCCCGAGACTGCGGCATCGTAGGGTAATATCGGAATAGTCGCGCTGAGAAGTCGTTGCTGGCTTCGTATCAAACGGCGTACATGCTACTTCAGGCTTCTGACCTTCGGAGTTGTATATGTGGATGAACAAATTCATCTCGCTCTTTTCCTGCCATTCGCTGTGACCCATTCAGAACCATGTCGTCATGTCAAGATATTTCTTACCCTCTTGGGCAGATGACAATGAGCCTCCTGCACCAGAAAAGCACATCTGACGTTCTTTTCCTTTCTTCCTCGGGCATTGCACACTACCTCTCCATACATCTTTCCATCTGTAGATCTTGCCCATTCGATCGACAAATCGTAAACGAGAGCTTCCTGTCCAACAACAAGCATACAACGAGTGTCCTGCGGCGCACTGTGTGAACGCAGATCAATACAGTCCTGTTATGTTGCGTTTACGGCACAACCAGACAATGTCGAAGGAGTGAGGTTGCGTTCCATAGAGACAGGACCGAGTTGGATTTTGGTAAGGGAGTGGAAGATTTTCACAGTCCGCAGGACTAACTCCCGCGGCTAGAATGCGTAGCGATATCTAGTTGAGGAGAAGGGAAGGGTAAATACGAAATGAGCTTTTGTGTGTGTGTATCATGTATATCATGTATATCACTAGTATAGAATGGAGGTTGTAGAGATTGACTCCCCTCAAAGCACGTACTCATATATATGCTCACGAACAAGCAGCTTGTAGGGCACAACGCGCTGACGAAAGACAACACATACAGCCTAATACAGAGGCTGAATGTAAAGACTTCAACATGCAGTGAACGAAAATCAACGAATCACTTCACAGACACAAAGGTTTGGTGATGAATGATGCGTGTGGGGATCCGAACCGGGTCCAATGTCATTGTGATAAGCTTTCCTATTGGCTGAAGATGCACATCGTACCTGTAATCTGTACTGCCTTCTGAGACGAGACTAGACTAAATGAGACTGGTGATTAAGGACGTCGGTGAGGTCAGGCACATTCACTCATAACTCTGATTTCCATCACACTGGGACGTATGCATATCTACAATTCCAAAGCGTGACTCACAAATTCATCACCCTAGAAGACAGAAGAGCACAATAGCCTCCAATAGCAGAGCCATATACACAAATCCTCGAATCTGAAACGAACCCCCCTAACCATACACGTATAAGTTCTGAGAACCCGTCCCCCTGCCTGACACATCTCACCATCCCCTGCCACGCCGCGCCCTACCCATCTCCCTGGATCCGCTACTGCCTGCTCAATGCCGTGAAGCAGCAGTCATCGTTTCAACCGTGTATTCTCCGATTCTAAACCCCTCGTCCCTGTTGTCAGCACACCACGGTGATCATATAGACGCGCGATGCATCTATGACATGCATACGTCAACGGCGACGTAGTGAATTGATCTAATGCAGGTACTGGTCAGGTAACATACTGGCGTAGCATGGCAGCCTTGCGGTCGGTGGAACGTAGTGCTTTGAGTTTCAACGTGTATGGTATGCCAATACTCCGCAGTTGGAGTGAAGCGAGGTTGAGGTTGAAATTGAAATTGGAGGGCATTAGCATTACGTAATACTGACGGCGAGTCCTATCCAGAGCTATCCTATCCTACACGGTCTATGCCATAAAGCTGCTAGAAGCAAACGGCGGCGATAACGGTTTTCCCAAAAGCTGTGCGTCGTGAAAAGTACAACGCCAGAACTCCAACGTGATGCTCGCTATATGCAAGCCACCCAACAAACTCCCAACCCATTATTCTTCGTCAGGCCCAATACCAAATCCAATCATCCTCTAGAACAGAATCCCACCTGCAGTCTTGCAAGCATTGGAAACAGCTGGAGGCGTCGTCGTTGTCGTAATAGTGTACCTAGATTGATATCAGCCCACTCTATCAAAAGAACCGTGTCATCTCAGCAGATTCCCAACTTACACATAATGCAACGTCTTCGTCGTAAGCGTCGTTGCCACATTATACTTCGTCACCGTCCTCGTCGGCGTCGGCTTCGTAATTGTAACAGCCGGCGCCGTCGATTTACCCTGCAGCACCGTGAGAGCCGGCGGTGTGCTCGTAGTCGTCGTGAGTGCCGTTGCTAGCATCATCAGTCAGTTTCGAAGTCACTAGATCAAGATATGCACAACGAGCGAGCACACCTATAATCAGATGGCTTACAAGTAATGGTAGCAGTCGTCGCAGGCCCCGTGCTGGTGCTCGTGATGGTAGGCCAGTCGTTCGTGTTGCTGTCGGTCACGACAAGCGGCTGTGGGTCCGGAGCACGCTGCGAAAGACGGATGCGACGCTCCTCGACGAAACGGAGCTTTGCGTCTTCAGCTTGGCGCCGGAATTTGGAGCTCAGGGTCCGCGCTTTGGCTCCGACGGTGGGGACGATGGAAGCTGTGGGATCGGCGCGGGCTTGGCGGGTTGGTGTCGTGCAGGTTGCTGTCTTTGTCTTGGTTGATTTGGTGATGTCCACGGTGTACGTGGTGAATTTGACGGTGAAGAGAGCTTTAGTAGAGGTTGTGGTTACGCGGCTTGGAGTGACGAATTTGGTGAGAGTTACGGTGGTCGAGGGTTTCGTGATGGTGGAGGGGTTGAGGACTGAGGTGGACGTGTCGGTGACTGTTGATGTTGCCGCTGTGGGACAATTAGCTGAGCGGTTTCACGTTTTTAAAGGATATCATCCAGTCGATATAACTTACTGACGATAGGGATAACTACAGAGGTTGCAGTCACCGTAGGCGTATACTACACAGATGTATTAGCATAAGACAAATGAGCATCTATGCTTGCTCACAGTTGACGTTAGTTGCGGTCCAACGGAGAGAGAGAAGTCCCGCTCGTACGCAATTGAAGGGTCATCTCCGTTGTCACTGAGAATGACTATCGACCAAGGCCCTGAAAACAGCTGGCTTTTCTCGATGGGGCTGTAAAGGCAAATCAGCATGAAGATAAGCTACAGTCACACAACAGAACATGTGCGAGAAGGATAAGGCAGAAGACCTACCATGTAGACAGCATGTTTGTATCATCAGGTTGCAGGTTCGTATTTGAGCAGAGCGTTTGGTCACCGTTAGGGTCGACGAGAATATTGTATGCGAAGTCATTTTGACAGCCTGGGATATATAAGTGGCCGAGATGTGCTACGGATTGGCGTCACGCACCACTGTACTGAGAGACGAAGGTAAAGTTATCGTTCGACAGGGAGTTCTGGAAATATGAACCCCCGTTCTGGAAATCAATGCCATACGAATAGCAGGTTTGTTCGGGATCGTCTTGGGCCTATGCAAAGTTAGACAATGGTTCTTGCTAAAGCGTGAGTTGACGTGGGTGGGCACTGTCCAAGACATACCAGTACAGTGTGCGCCGCGAGGGCCAGCATACCGAATCTTGACAGAAGGGCCATGTTGGTAGTATATAAGGAGACCGCCGCAGAAAATTAGGGTATTCGGTACAAGACGACGGCAAAGGAAAGACTGATAGCTGCTGCTCAGAACCGAAGAAAGAGGCTTTTCGCGACTTAAGAAGATTTTGGAAGAATAGACGAAACGCCTGACCGCAACTCTGGGGGTCAACGGAAAGGCTCGCAATAGTCTTGGTACGATGAGGAGACTCAGAGTCTGCCGAGTATTGCCATGAGATGTGGAAAGGTACCACCCGGGGTGCGCTTACTCGAGCACAGGCATCGTTGTTTCCATAGTCGATGACGGAGCTTGATGTCCAAGCTGCCCGAACAAGCCATGCGTCTAAGCTCCACCACGATGCACCGCGCCTTCCCAGGCTCGCGGTCCAAGCCTTCAGGTACACAGCATGCCTGTCGGCAGAGGCCTGTGCCATGCAACCCTCGCACAAGCATAGGCGAGATCATCGTAGCCGCTCTCGACGTTCTCGGAACGTAATCAGAAGTAGGATGAGGTAGGTCTAGACGGTACCAACAATTAGCTTCAGGAGACTACTCTTGAGCTTGTAGATACCCCTGGCGATCGAGCGTTTGAAGTTCTAATAGTCTCTCGCAGTGGGCCTCCGTCCGGTGAAACAAGACGCGAAGAAGCCACAACTACTGCAGGGTAGTCTGTTCCCTGTGGCGTAACAGGACGGACTGGTGGTAAGGCCGCATTTTTATTGTCCGAGCGAGCACGAGTGGGGAGGTCCCAATGCTATGGTCCCACTCAATAGCGACTACTAGCGTCTCTATATTTGGAAGGACGTTCTAAGGGAACCTTGACGACTGCACGATGAACGGGAGGACCGGGCGCTAGGAAAACCGTACCGCAACTCAGCACCAACAATAAGCCTAAGGATTCAATGGCGGCGTCCGGTGCCCGATTGTCGCTTTGGCGCATTGTTCGTAGAGTATTCCGCTTTTGCGGTAAAGTAATCCGAGTGTTCGATTTTAACTTGAAGATGTGTCCAAGGCCATGACCCAGTTACCACAACAAAACGCCACACTGTACGCCGAGTCAGCAAATGGCTTGCAGTTACGCACTTTATAGTCAGCAACACGTGCGCTTGTAGAGTAGGTACGACAGATCAGTAACACAATATCCCACCTGCTGCATGGCGTTTCCGAGCAACGGAGAAACGTGGTGGGGAGCCATTTGGTGTCACTGAAGCCCTACGCATATCACATCAAGGATCGACTTGAGAGCCCATTGTACAACTGCATTAGGATGTTCGATCAGAGCACTGGGATATGTTTTGATGGGAAACAAAAGACTTGTCGATGTGGCTTGGCTGTGGCTTCAACCTGCATATGCAAGTCAGACTGTGTGATAGTAGCCACAGGCTGCGTGTTTTTGGGCAATGATTCTGGATAATCCATCAGGAGTGCTGAAGGGTAGCTGCTTATAGATAGCTTGCAGTCAGGACACTGCACTGGGTCATGACTGGGGTGTCCAAGATTCCCACAGTTCGCGTCTCGATGTGAACGCGTCCCACAGCTTGCAATTGGGACCGAGACTTGCATATCAATAGAAGTCAACCCCTGGCAGGATAGAAGAGCCGGCGGAAACTTTTACCTACGACTCAGGTCTTGAAGGAATGCTCCTCGGACGTTAGAGATGAAGAGCAAGAATCGAGCCAGTGCCGCGGATCTGACAATATGGCGTGTTGCAAGCATCGTTAGCTGACGTGTCGGTCACACAATGAGTTACTGTAGAAACTTTTGAGCGAATGTGGAATACGAAGGCATGTCGTGTGTTGACGATGATGCCTGCGGTGGTTGCAAGGTTTTACCGGATCGTCGCAGGGGCCAGAACTGACGCGCTAAACCGATTTCGTCGAGATCTATTGTTTCATGCATCGTGGCTTCCGACTCGCCTACTTCGAACAATCTGCTCCACTCCTCTAGCAACCTCAACCCGTCGAGGCTCTCGCTAGGATATGCCCCCGCTGGCTTGAATGCTTCCGCGTTGGGAGCGAAAAGGAGGCTTCTGGCCATCCCAGGTGCCAGCACCTTCGCCGACCAGAAGGCCGGGAGGCTGATGCAGCAAAATGCATCCGAATGTGACATGGCGTATCGTATAGTTACGCAGAAGTCCCAGCGTCGTGTCCCGCTCACCAGGGTCCAGCCTGCTCACGCATTCCTTGGGCCTGCGATGTCACTCCCTCGTGCCCTGCCTTGTCCAAGGAGTACGGAACCCGGGGCCCGTTCCGTTACGGTGGTCTTGCGTAGTTAGATCTGCTCATGGTAGCGCGTAGCTAAAGAACCGTTTCGAAACGACCTGCAAAACACTTCCAAGTGCACGAGCATTACCCGCATCGCCCATCGGGACCACTCCAAGTCTCGTCTAGCCAAACGCTAGCTCAAAGTCTCCTCATCAGCCTCAACCGCTTCCTCATCGCTAGTCGGCCGCTGAGGCAACGAAAGATACGGAGGGGATGGGGGATCCCACCCTTCAGCCGCACCATTCCCTATCTCCTGACTTATGTCCTTAGAGTATCCGCAGGTTGGCGCCTCCATCACGTTCTGGGCTCAACATTCGTCCGTTACACCGATAACGTGAACAGCAGTGCAGATCCTCTGTGCTAACCCACCTCCCTGCATTTTGTCCTTCTCGTGAGCTATTCCAGGAACAGACACTGGAGTTGGCAATCCATGACTGCATCAATGAGCTACCAGGCTATTGCCTTGGTCTTTTGCGAGCATTTGGGCATGGATCATGTCCATATTGCCAACGCTTCAAGGGGTGCGTATACCCAAGAGTTATCCGCCGTATCAAGCGTCCTTTTGCTTCGCCTGATGTCTGTGCGTCTTGCAGCTTTCTCATTGCGCATCTATATCTAGCTGTCCTTCTGTCCGTCCTTCTTGCTTCAACACAGGAGCTGACCTGCAATCCATTCTCTTATCTGCATTTCTCAGACGTTCTACATTTTCATCCATTCATTTACATCTGGCCAGCCTACGCGCTAGGCTTAATCCTTAATCATGCATCTTGTGAACGTTGTTGGCGCCGGGCTGTTGGTGCTGGCTTCATCATCCTTTGCAGAAACAATTCCTGCTGACCACATGCTCTGGGGACTGGAAGGTCCTCCTACCACTCCCAGGGTCATGGTTCGTCAGGCGACCCCTTCGACCAAGACCTCTACTGCTGCAACAACTACAAGTTCCAGAGCACCTGATTCAGCATGCACGAATGGCGCACTGACGAGGCAGTGCTGGGGTAATGGCTTCAGTGCTGCTACCGATTTCGATGTGAAATGGCCAACAACAGGGCAAACGAGATCGTATAACCTTCAGATTACCAATGGCACATGCAACCCAGACGGAAATGGCGAAAAGCCATGTCAGCTGTTTAATGGCCAATATCCCGGTCCTGTAATCACCGCTAGTACGTACCCTTACAACTCACGAGGAAGACAGATGTCTAAACATTCGATAGATTGGGGCGACACGATCCAAGTTACCGTGAGAAATAAAATGCAGGCAAACGGCACGGGTATTCACTGGCATGGTATTCGACAGCTCAATAACTGCCCAAATGATGGTGTTCCTGGAATAACGGAATGCCCACTCGCTCCTGCTGACACCAAAACCTATACCTTCCAAGCCACCCAGCACGGGACGACTTGGTATCACTCACACTGGAGCGCCCAATATGGGGAGGGTGCATTTGGTCCTCTAGTCATCAATGGACCTGCGTCCGCGAACTACGACTTCGATCTCGGGGCCTTCCCTGTCAATGACTTCTATTATGCTACATCCTGGCGGGTTTCTCTCCAAGCGCACATCAACCTACAGAACCGTGTAGGTCCACCTACGCCTGACACGATCTTAGTCAACGGGACAAACAAGAACGCCAATGGTGGTGGCTCATATGGCAAGGTCACAATGAAACAGGGCAAGAAGTACCGCCTACGACTCATTAACTCCAGCGTGGATAACAGTATACGTGTTTCCCTTGACGGCCATCAATTTCAAGTCATCAGCTCCGACTTGATTCCCATCAAACCATATACTACAAACTGGGTTCTCCTGACCATAGGCCAACGATATGACGTTATCATCAATGCGAATCAAGCGAGCGGGAACTACTGGTTCAGAGCGGAAGCCGAGACAGCCTGTGCTAGTAACTCCGGCCTGCCTGGCCGCGCAATTTTCACTTACGACACCGCCACCTTCGCCGACCCAACGACATCTGCCGCCGCTAAACCGGCGAATTGCAACGACGAAAGTCCTCTTGTACCATGGGTGGCAAATACGGTCGGAAGTAGCCAAGCGTTCATTCAACAAGCTGGAAATTTGCAGGTGAACCTTGCCCAAGAGCAGCTCACCACCAACGGGCAGAACGTAGTTGTCTGGGCCGTCAATCTGACTGCTGTAAGCTCTGGTTCCTTCAAATCCATCTTGCTCGGCACTAATGCCGCATATAGATTAATGTAGACTGGGACAAGCCGACTCTCCAATACGTCAAAGAGAAGAATACGAGCTATCCACGCGTGTTCAACTTGATCGAGATACCAAATGAGAACACTGTAAGCCTTGCTCACAGTCCCTTCATCTATGCTGTCAGAGTAACTGATGAGTCATAGTGGTCATTCTGGATTATTCAAGAAACCCCTGGAACGCCCGTCCCAATTCCCCACCCCATTCATCTGCACGGCCACGACTTCTACGTCCTGGGCCAAGGTACTGGCACTTTCGACATCAACAACACTCCGCAAACTCTAACATACCAGAACCCGCCTCGCCGCGATACAGCATTGTTGCCGGGCGGCGGATGGCTCGCTCTGGCGTTCCCGGCGGATAATCCGGGCGCCTGGCTCATGCATTGCCACATCGCGTGGCACGTTGGCGACGGCCTTGCGGTGCAGTTCCTCGAGGCTAAAGATCAGAGTCCCCTGGGTGGTGCAGATTGGGATGCAACGTGTAGTAAGTGGAATCAGTATGCGCTGAATCCGGGGTATCCGAAGACGGATAGTGGGTTGAAGAGGGGCATTTTGTAGGGAAATTCTGAGGCGCTGAGAGGCTCCGATTCACAACACTCGTTGGGGGAACCCATAGTTGGTCTAAACAGAGAGCTGGAATTGCAATATTGAAGCAGTAAGACGGCGAGCTTTGTACTACTTACCCTTCGTGGACGCCATAGCCGAACTACGCCCCGCCTCGCCCCCTTATAATGGGTCATGACATGCACTTGGAAATTTCCGGGATACCCCCCTAATTCTCCCCATTGATCGTTATCCGTTGCCCGTCTCCAAGTCTCCTCCAAATCCTGTCCCCGATCTAACCTGACTTCGCTATGTCGCATATCAGAACGACGCTCTCGTTACTCGAACGGTGGGACTTGATATTTTCCGTACTCAAGACCATCTCCGCTGCAGTAGTGACCCTGCTGGTCGTTCCGTTCCGCGGCTCGAACGGTCATCCGAAGGCCAAGAAACATGTTATCCATACTGCGTTGCGGGTAATGAACACGAGGGTATCCGCGAAGCAGATCCAGTAAATGGTCCCCTGCAAACCCTTCATATGATATGATTCATGCTTTTGTTTTCGCGTTTTCGTTCTTGAGTAAGCAGGAAGGACTGCTATTTCTTTTCTCTTACTTTCACGATACCCACTTGCTGTACCTTGAGAAGATGATGAAATGGGTCGAGCTGATGCCTCCAGGTTTTTCTCAGCATCCACCGACGAGGCATACAGAGCATTCGCAAAAGATAAGGGACTTGCGCCGACGTCTACGAATCTCATTGAAGATGCGACCGCGCACTGGATTGGTTCGCCTGATGCTGAGAGAATTTTGGTAATCTTTCATGGTGAGTGTGACAAGTTCACCAGCCAACCTGCAAAATATCGGCCGACAATGCTGACCTGACGAGGTGGCGGTTTCGTGTATCCGGCGACTACCCGGTTCGAATTCGTATACGACGTCCAAAAAGAGGCGGGCGATGATACCGCTGGAGTCGTGCTCTCTTACAGTCTTGCTCCTGGCAAGCAGTACCCTCACCAGCTTAAGCAGGCGATAGGGCTGATGTCTCATTTGATCAATGAAATGGGGAAGAAACCAGAGAACATCATTCTCGTCGGCGATTCAGCGGGCGCAAACCTGATTCTAGGGATCATCTCCCACTTGTTGCATCCCCATCCCGATGCCTCCATTCCTCCACTTCGTGTGGACACGCCTTTCGGGGGCGCGGTTCTAGTATCGCCCTGGACTAATTTCAATCCGGTTGCAGAGTCATACACGACGAATAAAAAGAAGGATTTCGTCAATCAATACATTCTCGCGAAATGGGGTCGTTATTACATGGGTGCGTAAATGCGAGTACCAAGTCTATGTCAAATGTCAGGTCAATCTAAGACACTAGATAGTGTTCTAGACTACCTTACTAAGATATCTCCACCCTTTCTTTGATATTAGGACAACGTGCTGACTTCGTACCCCGTTTTGAAGGAACGGCCCCAACGGACGCTTACAACCAACCAGGGACCGCAAGTGAGAAGTGGTGGCAAGGAATCGACGCGAAGGTCCGTGATATTATGATGACAGCTGGCGGGGATGAAGTCATGTTTGATGATCAGCGGGCTTTTAGTGAGACGTTGAAGGTAACTTCACAATCAAGCCCCCTAAGGAACTACAGTACTCACTCGTCAACAGCAAAGCTTCCCTAGTCTGGAAGTCCAATTTTTCCAAGGAGAGACACACGATCAGTTGTTCATGGATCCGGTAGTGGGGGAAAAGGTTGCCAGCGATTCCGCGAAGCTTATCAAGTCGGGGGTCTTGGCTAGACTTTAGGGGAGAGACAGAACTGGCAGCGACTAAGGAAACTATGCGATTATTCGAAGATGTGGGTATGTGATTGATTGGTCTTCCTCCAAAGTGATTTGCTCATAAGAGTGTCCTTGACATGTGTTATCGTCCTAGGTTGCCATGTTCCGAGAGGAACTCGATGAGACTTCTCACGACCTAGCTCGGCAAATCTGCGCGTTACCTATATGGACCTGAGTTGTAGCATATGTAGTGTGGCTCAATCAGAAATTATCTCTGCAATATGATGAAATCGTTAAGGAAGTATACCAAAATAGCCAGACCCGCTAGATTTTGCCTTCAGTACATACAATGAAACGCGCTTCACGTGCTCCTAATGATTGACGTCTGAGTCCATCGAGAACAAATGAGAAATTCCATAAGCTTACGCATTAGAGTCCTTATACAGCATCCCTTGCATCCCTAACCAAATCCTCTGTACTGCTCTCTTCCTGCAGCCGGAATAATTTACCCACCGGCGTCCCAGCATCTGACTTATCATCAACACTGACATGCACCTCCGTTATGACCTCAATAACGTCGTCTCTCCCTCTATGTCCCAACTCCATGTCCCCAGAGGCTCCCTTTCCCTTCGGCTCCTTCTCAATCTCGCTTAGAACGAAATCGATGTCACTCGAATGCCGGCCATAGGCGCGGCGACTATAGATCGGAGGTGCAGTGTGAGCATTGCGGCGATAAGTCGTGCCTCGAAAGAAACGCGGTAAAAGTCGTGAGAGAAGCGGGCGGAGGCAAGGAAGGCATGAGCAGATGATGCCGACGTGTGCTTCGACGCTCGACCAGGTTGCTGCGGGCGGGTTGTCGTAGGTTACGTCTTTCGAGTTGGAGATCACTGCGAGGGATTGTAGGCGGAGGATGGACACAACACAGACACTACAACGTGAAGGTTAGTACGAGTGCCAGTATGACAATAGCGTGGATGAATTAGTGTATAGTCGCATTCAGTAGTGAAAGGTATCTGGACTTACAAGCCTCCGACAGCAAAGATGCCAGCGAGTAGCTGCTTTTGACGTCGTTGAAGATTCAAAGTCCTGATAACAGGCATCGGCAGGATGATGATGGCCAGATCTGTTGCAATGTTCAGTGCCGCGTTGGTGAACCTTTATGGGAAAGATGAGCGTTAGCGACCGGTAGATGCTAGCTTTTCGTATATAGCGGGCAAAACCTACCATGACGCGATCTGGTCCATGCACCATGCGTTCGGATCCAAAGTCCAGAAAGCGCTGACTGGAATGCATTGAAATACGTTGCCGAAGATGGTCCACAAGGTATAGACGAAGACGATGCCGATGATGATCCAGCAAGCGATTCGGAACTTCTTCGTCGGAAAGACACGACGGTATTGCAAAAGGATCGAAGCCTTCGTAAGACTCAGAGACATGTTGTAGAGTAGAAGAGATGCAAAGAACGCCTTCAGTGCATCATTAGCAACGAACGACCTATGAGGAGCCTTGGTGAAGTACCTTCAACGACTCCCGGTTGTCTTTGGGTTCAACCGTCCATACATGTTGACCCATTCCATATTGGACCTCTAATTAAGTTAGCTGAAGCAGATGTATTGCTCCTGCGAATACATACGAATGCCGATGGTGATAGTGAATCCAATTGAACAAAGCTGTTGTCAATATTAGCCTGGTACATGCATATATGGATCACACATCTAGTACCATAGACAAGCAGATAAAGTAGTCCTCAACGCCGAGGCTGCGAACGACGAAACAGCGAGTATACAAGCGGAGCAGAACAACGAGCGCTGCTATACCGCTGAATGCGGCAGAAATATTGAGAGATTGATGGCCGCGGGCGTTGTCCAGTGCCATGGCGTTCAAGCTACATTGGCAGACTCTACACCGAAAATCTTCGACTGCGAAGTGATTGAGAGTAAGCTGTCTAAACTCCGAGGGGAATGATATACCTATAGCTGAACGTGCACATGCGCTGAGAGACTAGAACCAGGCACGAGACGAACGTCTCGCCCCGCATATCTCGAGTAAGATACGAGAACCTAAGTGCAGCTACTGACGCCATATGAGGCAGTAGGGAGAACAAGGTCCAAGCGTGCCGATGCAATGTTGTCGCAAACAGACCACGCGACATTATCAAACGCATGGGCTCTTTTGCCTGTTGAAGCGTCAAGCGGCGTAGAGCTGGTATCATGACTCGAGACCATCGTCGACCCAAGCCTAGCGCCTTTGTAAATTTCTCCATCTCTGACGACCACAATAATGAAGACAGATTGCACCGTAGTCACAGGTACATGCCAGTCTCGTTCACAACGGCCCGATATTGATGATCCGAAGCTTAAGCTGAAGATCGCAGATACCACAACTGCGACCTGCGAACGACATGTGCGTGCAGAATAGCGAGAAGGGTGGTGACTGGCGGGAGGGCCGGATAATGTTCCTTAGTGACAGGATTGTGACGGGAGAAGATGACTGCAGATGGAGGATGGTGGAAACGATACCGTGAGGAGAAAGTGCTTTGAGAAACACCTAAGCGAACTTCAGGTGCGTTTCAGCACCAATCGAGCGTAGATTTGACATGTTTGAAGGTGCCACCAGATGTCAATTCGAGGTCGACGGTCGTGCATATGCCATAGGTGAATGCGTTGCATGTGGAGATGACTGACGAGGCCTGACATGCAGCTTCGGGGCGTAAGTCTTCCCTGACTGCGGGCCGCATCCGGCATCCCAACATCGCGAGCATCTGGGGCGCTGCGGTCGCTGAGTGTATAGTCCCTCTGCTATACCCATAAACATCCGCTTTCGATAATCTCCTGGCGGTAGGATCACCCTTCGGCAATGGGCCCTTGCTTTCAGTATCACGGTCGCATTGTAGCTTCGTGAAGCTCAAGATCCATGTCTTTGGGGAGGTTGGAAACCACAAGCACGTAAACCAATGATGGCTCTCTTCTTTCTATGTGACTGTTCGCTATATTCCGGCTAGTATCCTAACATTCCACGTGGCACCGTTGCGCGGGTTCTCTAATCCATGCAACACATCGCGGGATGTATGCATTTTGATTCGCTGCTCGCAGCAGGTGTTCAACGGCTTTCCGAACGAAGCGGTCAGCACTGGTGTTCCAGACGCAATTGAATCAGGGGAGATATAGACTTTGGGATGTCTGCAACCGTCCGCAAAGGCATCACACCGCGAATCCTCCTTCAGTCCTAGCCACCACAAGTGTTGCCTTTGGAGAGGGGCGTAAGGAGGGTCGTTCTCCAACGAGACAGCTCGGCTGCGCGACAGGAGCCTCCACGGGCTTCACGCACGATAAGGATCCGAGGACATGGCAGTGTGATGAGAAGGTTGATAAAGCCGGATGGCAGCTTGCGTCGCGTGGACGCGATCCCCAGTCAGGGCTTGCTCGCGCAGGTGGCACCCACTTGATTCGGATTTTGCCGGCCATCTTGTTGCGCAAAACCACGACATCCCTCGAGGAAGATAGAAGCCATTGCAGTGAGTGGAGCGCTGGAATCGGCGCACGTGTGGCCTCAGTTGAATCATCGATCTGGGCTTCCCGAGGTCCTTGCCATCGCCAAGTCGCTAGCTCCTTGCGCCTCCACGATTTCCGGTTTTCCTCAACCTTGTGGAATTGAGATTTGAGCTATACTCATGAGCCAGGAAACTACTGCTCGTTGTTGAAGTCGCAGCTGTTGATTATCTCTAAGCTTTAGACGTTGACTTAGGTAAAAGATTGACTTATATGTTGATGACTACCATTTCGTCTGTCACTGTAGAACGGTCCAATCAGAGACGAAAGATCCTTCCCAGTCCTAGTTCCCGTCCACGTTTCGACAAACATCAGAGCAACACCATGTACGGCTCACGTTTGGCTTCGCATACTCACCTGGGCGCGTTGGGCGCCTTGAGTGGTGACGGCCCTGCTGAATTGAGCCCATGGCCGACTGGTGAGCTTTTATTGATGAGTCGCTCTCTGTTTCTCGAGTGGCCTCTCACTTGATACCGGATATCGCGCCCCGGGGCCCTGCCTCTCCCTTTACGATGCGCTCCTGTGTCTTTCTCAGCTTTGTACCGCTTGCTCTAGCTGTGCGCGTCATCCTATCCAACGATGACGGATGGGCTGAGAACAACGTCCGCACCTTCTTTGACGTCCTAGACAAGGCGGGCTACCAGGTCGTTCTCTCAGCGCCTGTGGACAATATGTCAGGGACTGGTGTGTTTTCCCTCTCCGCCTAGTACTGAGACCATTCACTGATGTTTTCAAGGCTCTTCGGAGGCTACGCCACGGGCTGTTTTCGAAGGATGCCGCTACTCAAGCTGTCCGCCAGACAGCCCTGCAACAGGCTATAATTCTTCGGACCCTCGTTTGAACTATGTCAACAGCTATCCAGTGACCAGTATCAAGACCGGCATCTCCAAAACCGCACCTGCACTTTGGGGTGGCGCCGCGCCACAGCTGGCTCTTACTGGTCCCAATGTTGGACACAATATGGGTTCTAGGCGAGCGCGAAAGTCTGGCACGATTGGAGCAGCTGTCTACGCTACAAAAATCGCAAAGATTCCGGCCATTGCATTTGCAGGCAAATCAATTATTTCCGCAGCTTGGGACGATCCGGCTCCAGTGTCAAGCAAAGTCTATGCCGAGCTGGCACTCAACGTCACTTCAACTCTTGTGGCCTCTGGAACACCTTATCTGCCGGTCGATACCTGGTTGAGTGTCAACTTTGCAAGAGTGACTTCGTCGAAATGCAACAACACGAACGAATTCAAGTATATCCTTACGCGAATCGGATCAGGTTACCACGAAGCGCCAGATGTCAAATGGTGCGGCTCGACACGGCTGCCCACAGAACGCCGTGTCAAGGACTCCAAAAGTGGTTGTTACGTGACCATTAGCATTGGGGATGCGAACGACAAGTCGACTGTCGACGCCGCGCGGCAGGCGCAGGTGTTGCCAAAACTGCGATCAATACTATCTTGTCTCCCGTAGTTGACAGGCATAGGGTCTAAGAATAAAGAGCAAAGATTACCCAAATGCTAAGTAATCTGGCGTCAGTTTTTGAAGTCTATTGCAAATCTCATCATCGTACGTGATCTCTTTTCGGCCACTCCATCAGCGCGATTCCGCGACATTCAACGTCAATTTGCGACTACATCGTTCATGTCTTTTGAAGTCTGTCATGACCCACTATAGCTGACGATGCGCTGCGCACTTTTCTCGAGGCTTGTGACCCAAGTTGACGGAGGTCGAGACATGCCAACTACAGCACCACTCCTTCATGATGATCTTCGCGTCATTCGAACACGCCCAGAAACTTCATGGTACCTTACTGTGCTCACATATAGCTCGGAGGCAACCGACGACATGTCTGCTGCGCAAGCAGTCAGGCACTTTCGCGTTCTCTGCTTTTGACGCCCAGGGTACCCGTCACAGGCATCCCTCACCCAGAATTACCCGTCACAAAAGTTCATGCTAAATGTCGCTCCAAACATTGTTTCTCAGATGCAGCTATTTTGTTCGTCGCGCGCATCTGCTGCATGGTCGGCAAAATACGATGAGGCGATTCGCGTCCGCAACCCACACACCGCGAGTTTCACCTCAGGCAGGAAGGCAGCAACCAAGCCACTTGATAATTTTCGTGCATTTTGCATAGGTGTGTACTGTGCAATCTCGTTCATCTTGGAGGGCAGTATATATGGCCAGTCCATCTGCAACATAGCAGACGACATTCTGTGCATATACCCATTCAGTCTTTCCAGTTTCTTTGCCCATTCACCTCAGTCACTCACTAGCGCTTGGTCGCAGTATCTTTTCTTGTACATCAATCTTATTTCCCATCTCAATTCATACCGGAATCATCACCTTTACGATCAAAATGAAGTTCAGCACCACCTTCCTTGTCCTGGCCACCATCGCCGCTACCCAGGCCCGCATCTACATCCGCGCCAACTCTCAAACCTTCACAGGCGCTCTCGGCGGTGTCGCAGCAACCCCCGTCGATGACTCTGGAGATGCTAAGAAGCCTTTCTCTGTTAAGGGCGATACTTTTGTCAACCTTTCCGCAGCGCTCCAGCGATCGTGCGATCAGCAATTCAGTACGTCCCCCAAAGTACATTGTTCAATTGCAGCGTCCTTGAGAAGATGGAGATACATTCCTCATGGTCCATGAATATGCACTAACCCAAGTCCCAGACGCCTGCGCGAACTTGGCCAACGGTGGTGACCAGACTATCTCGGTTGCTGACTGCACGGCTCAGAAAGGCGAGTTAAAACTAATAGTGAACATATAGCGTTGACTAATGACACAGTAGATCAATGCAACGCCGCTGGTGCTGCTTAGAAGAGCGTGGTATGAAAGATAACCTCACGATTAACACGCTGAATTTGAAGCTTGGGTTACTATGTCCCTGTATGTTGGTGACAATGCATCATGTCAACAACGTCAATAACAAGCGTTTTCTCCTCAAGCTGAAGCTCTCTCTATGCACATGACTCACTGTTCAAGTGTCAATCCACACTAACACATAGAGATGGAGTCATACCATCTTACGCAAAGACTTCAGCCTTCACCAAGCCGTCTAAACTCGTCTAAACTCGTCAAAAGCCGTTTTCTAGAGCTGGAGTAAACACCTTCCCAGAACCCCCCAATTCCCAATTCCCAATCCTCTCAACTTCCTAAACCCTTCTCCTTCTCACTCCCTTCTACCACCTCATCTCTCTCCACCCTCTTCGGCAAATTCGCTAAACAAGGCGCATTGAACAACCCTCCATCCCAAGCTCCTCTAACCGTCCCCGTAGCCACCACACACCAAAGCAAGATGACCGCACCGCTAAATACTGTCCCCAGCACTCTAAAAAACAAACTCGGCATCTGCAACCCCAACTCGATCGTACTGACCGCAAAAACCCCCAACGGAAACGTAAATCCCCACCACCCCATATTAAACGGAAAAGCCCCCGTCTTATAGATCGACGCCAGCGCAAAACACAGCCACGTCAGTCCAAACGCCCACATGATCAGCGCAATGAAAAGACCCAGTATATAGAAGATGTCACCTGCAATCGGCAGTCCGGTTGACGTCGAACTGAGGAACTGGGTGACGGGGAATATGTCCCGCGCTACAGAGCCCAGGTACATGATGGTATACCCGCCCATGCCCAGCGGACCCAGCGGCAAGAACGAGGAGACTACAATCTCGCGCGGCGGCAGCTTGTGCAGCGCGAGACGCGTGTAGTACATGACCAGCACCGTCATAGCCAGCGGCGTCGCCATGCCCCAGAGCACGTAGCTAGCGAGCAGCGTGCCGAGCGCGTGGTGCGGGTCCGGCAGCACTCTTGCGATCTCAGCGCCGGTGCCCGCTGCCACGATCGTAGCAGCGATGGGGAGAAGTTGCGCGGCGGTGATGCGGTGCAGGGCTTGCTGCTCCGTCGACGAGATTAGCAGGATGGTCAGCGTGAGGGTCACGGCTATGGCGAGGAAGCTGTCCAGGATCCAGAAGGCCCATGCTAGGGTCACGGCCCAGGGGCCCCAGTACGGGATCACGAGGAAGATCCAGGATTCGATAAGCGTGGCGAAGCCCATGGGTATGGTGCTGAGGAAGAGAGAATTTGTGCTGTCGGCGATCATGACGGCCCAGATTTCGGGGTACAGGGTGTAGCGGAGGATGGACATGGTGAGCGCGGTGAGGAAGAGGATAGTGTTCAGGCAGAAGAAGATGACGGAGAGCCAGTAGAGTGAAGAGCTTTGGAAAGGAATGGTGATGAAGAGGAGGGATACGATGCCTGTGCCCATGGTGACGGAGAACCAGGAGGGGGAGAAGTTGCGGACCACGCGTCTCCAGCCGACATCGTGCTTGGTGAGCTTCTGGGGCAATTCGGTTGAAGATGCTCGAGATGTCCTTGCCGGATTCGAAGACTGTTTGACTTGATCATTGCTTCTTTGCCTGCTGATTGTTGTGTCCAATGTCCCCGGTGCAGTCAAGGCAGGATTGTTGGAGGCGATGCGCTCCAATTCACTGTCATCCATGGTCACTTAATCGGATGCGAGGGACAGTTGGTGGACGGAAGAAGTCTCGCATAAGTACAGCCATGGGTGAAGGCTAGTTGATATCACGTAGTATGACCGAGCAATGGCCGTGTGGTTCCGAGCTTGGAATGTGGGGTCTAAGAAAAGGAGCTAGCTTAGTGTAAGTATAGTCGATCGATTCGATAACTCTGGTGAGATAAATTGGATCTATTCCTTCCAACATGATGTGTACCTCGCAAATTCGATCATAATCGTCTATCCTCTTTTTGCAGTCATGACTTCAATGTGACACGTTGCCATCCGCTGCCTTCAATATAAGCAATGAAAAGCTGATCAAGCCGCCCATAACATCCGAGGCCGGACGCAGTGACAGTGCCGGATAACAGCGTATAGCGACGGAGAGGTTGTCCACAATTCGCCACTTGAAGTGCACTTCTCGCAGTTGAATATTTCCAGCTTTCAATTGCTAATAGGCAGTCCACTTGGACACCAGACTAAGATAACAATCAGCACAGTTGAATAGGATTTGAGAATGCTAACGACTCAACGTTATTAAATGCGTGTCTTAGCTGCACGTGCGATATGTTCAAATCAGAAGGATCTGGTATATCGTATGCCTCTGGAAAAGGAAGTAGTCTAGGTAGTAAGGTCTATATTGAGAAATAGTTGACTCCACAGTCCTATGCAACGACATCATTCGCTTCCTTCTCTTTTTTCAGCTCCTCTTTTGAATCTACCTTGCTGGTGCGCTGAAAGATATTTTGAAGCACACCTTTTATCTCTTCCAGAAACCGATCGACCTCTTTCTTGGTCCCTACAGTAATTCTTAGGCAACCGAGACAGCCATGTTCCTTTCCTCGGAAGCGGACCACCACCCCCTTCTCTTCTGCGAGGTTCTCATAGACGGCTAGCGCCGTTTCGTTCGATGGCTTGCCACCTTGCTCTGCCGGAGCGTCGAGCATCTCAGCGAGCAGAAAGTTGGAGTCTGTGCCGCCCAGGAACTTGCCTACACCATGCACCTTGGGTAGCTCTTGCAACAGCCTGTCGCGCTGCTCCAGTATGAGCTGCCTATTCCTTCGCATGACTTCCAGGTGTTTTGCGCTCAATGCGGCACGCGCTATCTGGCTCGTTGGATTCGAGATATTGTAGGGCGCCTTGAGCGAGTTCAGTATTCTCGCGATAGCTGGGTCTGTGAACGCAGCTCCAAGGCGGATGCCAGCCAGACCAAAGGCCTTGGAGAGAGTCTGCATGACGACCAAGTTCGGCCACTCTGCGACCCACTCAGCAAGACTTGAGCCCTCCGGCGCAAAGTCGATGTATGCCTCATCCACTACCACGACACCATTCCAGGTCGGGTGCTCTAGTATCTTCTGTATGTCTCCCTTGTTCAACACAGCTCCTGTTGGGTTCCCTGGTGAACAGAAATATGACAGTTTGATGTGTGGATCGGCGGAGAGGGCGGAGGATATCGCGGGTACGTCGAGAGGGAACCCCGGGCTGAGGAGCGGCACCTTGACCAGCGAGATGTCGTTGACCTGGGCAGATACGCTGTACATGCCATAGGTCGGAGGGCACACTAGGATCTTGTCCCTGCCTGGGACGCAGAAGGCGCGCAGTAGAGCATCTATGGCCTCGTCCGAGCCGACGCCGACGAAGAGATTGCTCGGCGTGATGGTCTTGGCTGTATGTGCGTGGGTATTGCGCAGGTTGCAGAGGTCTTGCTTGAGCTCTTCTTGGTGCGGATCGGGGTATCGATTCAGGCCCAGCAAATCGACATCAATGGTGCCATTTGTGCCATTACTCTGCCCAGCTAGATGTCCTTGCTCGTTCAGCGCCAGACCGGGGCCGTATGCATTCTCGTTGGCGTCGAGGAGGATGTTGGTGCCGTCGTCCTTGTAGTCACTGTCTTTACTGTGAGCTATTCCGCTGTCTTTATCGTGCCATTGAGCTTGACCTACTCGCGCGCGCACCGATACGGCTCCAGGGCAAGAATGTTAGGCCGCGCGCATTTAGACAGATCGAATGCTGAGGAGCGCGGCGCCATGTTGAGGGAACGAGGGTAGAATGCGGCCGTCAGATGTTGTCACTCGATAGCTTTTTTACTCGCAATGGCGGGGGGCTTTGTCGCGTCGCGGGGAGCGACATCGGGACGAGTCATCGCGAAGAAACCTGCGAACAACATCGCGACAAGAACTCGGTCAAACATCCTTCATAATTCACGAGACTGTAAAGATGGGCTTGGGGGAATTATGCGACAATGTTTCCATAACAAGTAGTCGCGATGCACATTCTTTGCGGCCTGCTGTCGCGTCATGGCTAGCTGTTTCACATCTTGCAAGCGACGCTAGTACCAATTCCATCAGCTATCCACCGCCCCAGCAGATGCACTCACAGGAACCCACAGGAGCTTTGCGACTGTGAACGACGAGCGCGCCTTTGCAACGACCAACACCATGACGTCTTGCGGTGGAAGAACCTTCAGATCCCACCCCAAACGGTCTGGCACGCTCGCGACATTGTGCCTCGTCGTCATGCTCCACGACTCTGTACCGTCCTTCATGACATCTACCTTCTCTCCGTTCACGTATACATCCACCACCGCGTCTGTGTCCTCATGACCACTCAGTGTTCCGGAGAGGTGGAGCGATATGAGTCCTGGCTCGATAGTGTCTGTCTTGACCGATGCTGCCAAGCGCAATCTTCCGTCAGCTTTGGAGGCAGAAGACGCAGCGTTCAGATCCGTCTGCAGTCCTGGCGTCAACTGCGGAACAATTCTTCTCTGAGTTCGCTTCTCAAAAGCATACGCATATGCCAACAGTTTCTCGTCGTCGTACGCTCTTCCCGCGAACGTTAGATTCACAGGCATCTTCCGTTCCGGCATGACACCCATGGGTACACTCACGGTAGGCACGCCCATGTGCCTGATCGCGCGATTGCCATTCGAGTATTTGACACCGTTCTGATGACTATGCTTCGCACTCTCGACATCGAATTCGAGGTCTGCATATCCAATGTCGCCAGCAGCTGGAAAAACGATGCAGTCTAGCTTCAAGTCCTCCATCCAGTCCTCCAAGTCGCGCTTCCTCTGCGCTTCGAGAACTTTCAACGCTTGCCCAAGGCCTGGGAGTTCGTGGATGGGAGTGTCATTGCACTGCGCCTCGAAGGCTGGGAGTTCTGAGTAGTGTATCCAGTTCCTCACTTCTAGGAACGTGTCTGGAATGTATCCTTCTGGCTTTGGAAACAGCATGTGCGGGTCGACGGCTGACAGGTTCGGAATTTTAGGGTCGTGATTTTGCTTTAGAAAGTCGGACCAGGATTTTGCAATCAGTAACCCTCGTTCCACCTTATTCCAGTCCGCAGGTCGTCCGACAACGTTGTTGGCCTCGCCGGAAATGGAATCGTCCTCGTAGTTGGTCACCAGCGGGAAATCGGTGTAGGTAATTTCGGCACCTAGTGCTTGGAGGTCCGCGCACGCAGTCTGCCACAGAGCGATGACTTCAGGACTGACAGTAGGGGGCTTCACGTGGGGATGAGAATCCTGCTTTCCCACATACATTTTCGGCACACCAATGCGTTTGCCCTTCAGCGCTTCCAGTTGGACCAAACTTTGGTAGTCGGTCTTCTTCTGCGGCGGCAGCTCGACGTGCCTCTGTTCTCTCCAAAAGTCTCCCTCGGTCTCTTCATCAGGCTCCGCTATGACGGACAGAATCTCCAGCATGTCTCCCACGGATCTCGCTATTGGGACAGGATCATCACACGTAACGTATAGTGGCCACAGGCCTTGGCAGGATAATATCGCTCTACTCGGTGTATATGCGACAAGCGCGTTGTTACTTGCTGGAGATCTGCCACTGGACACTGTTTCCGATCCCACACCGAAGACTGCCATGCTTGTAGCAGTCGACGTGGCAGCCCCATTAGAAGATCCAGATGAGAACGCCGCCGTCAGATACTTCGAGTTGTACGGACTCTCTGCTCGTCCATACAACCCTCTTTGCATGCCTCCAGCTGCCATAGGTGGCATGTTCGTCTTTCCTATCAAGATTGCGCCAGCCGCACGCAGCTTTGCAGCAATCGCAGAATCCTTTGACGATTGAAGCCCTCTGAGAGCTGGGGAGCCATTGGTAACGGTGAGGCCTTCGACCTTGAAACTATCTTTGATGGTGTATGGGACTCCTTCCAAGGGCCGCGGAGGGAGCCCCGCGGCTCGTCGTAAGTCGGATGCTTCAGCTTCTTCGAAGACTCTGTCATTGAAAACGGTGAACGCGTTCAGGCCACCACGAATGTCGTATGTTCCTACGCGAATCAAATAACTTATAACGAGGTCGACGCTGGTGACTTCGCCGGCATCGAGAGCTTTTCGATGGTCTGCAATGCTGGCTTCCACGATATTAAATGAAGGTGCCTTCTCAAATGAGAATATTAGCCAGCGCAAGTATCGCTAATACAACGTTCGTTAGCACTCACCATGATATTATACAGCGAGCGAGAATGAGGTTGAATTGTTCGTGCATGCAGAGCTCGCATTTGGGCAGTTATACATCAAGCGGAGGTTACCCCTCATAGGATTTGATTGGTCCATTGAATATTGGACCCACGCCATGCTGTTTCCACCGTGGCCATTGTATCAAACCTCACCTTTACCGAAAGGAGCAAGTCCTGCCGAAGAACCCTTCAAAGATGTTTTTTCTCCACGTCGAACTACGTCGTGAAGCCTCTATACGTATAGCGACGGCTACCACAGGTACACTTCGGCAGGACCACTCCGGCATGGCCACTCCGACGTGACCACTCCGACATGACCACTCCGGCATGACCACTCCCAATATTGTACAATGTAACACGGCCCAGCTACACGTTTCCAAACGCGGGGAAGCCAAAAAGTTGGAAACTTCAGGGGCACTACCATCGTCACATTATTGGCGTTGGACCTGACCTTAGAATTCTAACGCTACTGTTCTTACCCTTTGCCTCAACTGCGTAGTGCGCATTGAGTTCTCGCTACGAAGAGTGCAAAGTACGTACAAAGTGCGGTTTCTATAATTGTGGAGCACCCTTCTTGCTCTCAATATTGTCAAGGTCGACCTTCGCGACTGACCTCGGTAACAAGATGATGTATCAGTGGATCCTTGCATTGATCTATTAATCTAAGTGTTATTTTAGTTGCAGCCCCGTCAGTTCTATTAGACCGACATCATTAGTCCAAGCCTCCCTGATCCCAACCTCTCCCACCAGATATGCCGACCATTAGATGCACGCCCAAGCCAGTTCGCAAACATCCGGCTAGCACGGGTAATACTTGCACCCTTTGCAGCTTCCAGGATCTCTCCAGCACATCTGCTTTTTGCACCAATTGATCGTTCTACTCTCGCTCTACATGTGAATGTTAGTGGACGGCAACAGGCGTATGCAACTTTCTTGACATACCAAGACGCAGCCCGCGCATTCGGAACGGCACTTGTCGCAACGACTGACCCAGCGCGCTTTAATCGAAGACTCGTTGTTGATCTCCTCGGCTGTGTTTGCATGTTAGGAGAGTGTGATGGCGCCAATATACGGCGTAGGGGATCCAACGACTTACCCTCGCCCAAGACGGCGAAGATTGCATCCAGGGTAGTACTGTTGATGCCAGTGAAGAGGTCTGTCTTGCTGTCAGCGTAGAATGGGCGCAACGTCCAATCGTCACGTACCATCAACATCTGCGTTATCGACGGGTTGGGGTAGAGCGACCGTGACCGCAAGGATGAAGCCTGAAAAGATAGTGAGAAGTTTCATGGTTGAGAACAGAATGCTGTTTGTGATGGGTCTATCAAGAGTTCAAAGTGTGGATTGAGAGTAAGGGATGAGGGAGGGAGTCGCTGCGTTTAAGTACTGGAAAGCCATCGACCTCTGGCGTTTCAGACTCAGTCACACGCGCGATCGCAAGTGGGCGAACCGTGCAGGTCAGTGACACAGATGTCTACGCACGGTGATAGAGAAGTCTGCGCATGGTCTGTGCTAACGAAGTGTCCCGCCGCTTTGCCATATGCTATCTTCTATTGAGGAGAAATCTATGGACCTCATTCGCTTCTTATTGTGTTCTTGCACGAGTAGAAAGCGCGAGGCCTTCATTCAATTGCTAGGTGATCTCTGGGACAAGGGAGTACACGTTACGGGTAGAGGAAGCTGGGAAAACTCAAGGTACCAATGCATGGCATTGGCGGTATCAGAATACTGACTGCCGACTACTTATCTTATGAAGAAACGTGGTTCCTGGCGTGTGTTTCGGTATAGAGTACATACTTGGAGCAGCAATGGTCACTGGGCCATAACGTACGACATCCAGGCTATATGGTACAGCTGGACCATTATATCATCATCGAAGAGCTTCTAGCTAAAAATGAAAGTGAAAGGAGATATCAGGGTACTTTTGAATCAAGTTGGAGCTGTAGAGAGGTGTCTTCTCATTCTCATCCACCGTGTTTCGCTTGTACCACATAGCGCAATGTTCGAGAAGAACTCTAGCTTCACATGTTTTCACAAGCGAGTGATCAGACCATCATCGGTGCGTTGACGTATGCGAGCATCTCAGCAACAAGCTTCATCGTAGCTCTCCTACCAGCATCGGTATCTATCGTCTATTCTTCCACCGAAATCGTCACTTTCCAGGCCCCTTAGGAGTCAGGCTTACACGTTTCTATGCGACCGCTTTATCTGCAAAGAACTTGCAGTACCACAAGGAGGTCGCCAAATTGCATCAGAAGTACGGCGACTTTGTACGCACTGGCAAGTCTAACTTGACGAATGAGCTAAAATCTAGACTAATTTGATCACCAGACACTTCGCAAATCTGCTGTGGCTATTATCCATGGGCCGGGCTCAGAGTGTCGCAAATCCACCTGGTATGGGCAGATGGAGAACGATCCTCGAAAGGCATCTATGCATACTCTGCGCGATCACAATATGCATCGATCCAGACGCCGTGCTTGGAAGGTAAGTGCGCTTGTGTCTTTTGATACACCCTAGTTCCAACGACCTTCCTACTCCATGCATGGAGGCTTTTGAGATTTTCTCAAGGCATGTGGTAAGGCTGCTTGAGTAATTTGGGCCATGCTTCTCGATGTACTTAGACATGCGACAGCCCATGCGACAGCCTATGCTGACTGGGACGTAGCACTCTCGACATACGAACCGCGCATCGAGACGAAGACCGATCTCTTACTCAAGCAACTCAAGAACCTTGCAGATATGTCAGTCGATGTGACCTCATGGTCCATGTTGTTTACCTTCGATGTCATGGGTGAGGTTGGATTCGGTGAGGACTTCAGAAACCTGGCCACAGGCGTCGAGCATCCTGCGATTGGCAAACTTCACACTCATATGACAATGATGGGAATTCTAGGCACCGTACGCCCTGCGGCAGTCCGCCTTAGCATACGGGCACCAAGCCGATTGGAATTAGCATATAACAAACAGCCGAACCGAAGGCATCAGATCTTTACTGCATTGGAGTGAGAAGTGAAAATTACATACGGTAGATACTCGTGGCGGTGTGACGAATCTGCAAGCTCAAGCTGTGTAGCGATCCGGCAATGGATTCATGCAGTGTGCTCCTGCATATCACAAAGAAGGCTGTACAGCACATTATATTCATGTGTGTTGTTGGATAGGAAATCATAGATGAAGTACGAAGAAGACATAGAATTACTCGCATGACTGAAAAGCACTGTACCGATAAAGCACTGTACTGAGAGAGCACTGTACTGAGAAAGCACTGTACTGAGAAAGCACGAGCATTAAAGAAACCCATGACCCAGAATGAAAAGCCCTTCCTAGAAACTGAAGACTTCGACGTTTGTCCAAAAGTGTGGAGAATCCTAGAAGGCTTCCCTGCGCGTCTTTCATGGACGGCCAAAAACTTTTGTGCTAAAGAACAAATGCATGCAAGTCGCCGCAAACCCTTCCGAAAAAAAACTCTCAAAAAGAAAATACAAAAGCCTGAAGAATCCGCAACTGACTTGTGGCTTAGGTCGCCAGATGCGCAACATGATTTGTCTGGGGAGGTCCGTTCAAGGTATCGGATGCTGCTTTCAGACTACGAACGCCTTGAGACCTTCTGGAAATGACGGCAGAATCACCGTTCTCCACTATCGTCGACTATTTCCGATCAGCAAATCAAGTCTCAAAATATGTCGGAATCCGTACCGATGTCTCAGCACACCATTTTCGAGAAATCAAGATCATCTCCGAGTTGCACACCGTGATAGCGTAAGCGATTCTTGCCGTTGTCGTGATGAGGGAAGTGAGGTAGAGTGTAGTCGAAATCGGGTTCTTTGCCTTCCTCGCAGGAATAGCCCCCGATCCAATCCATGCGCAGGATGAGATTTTGATCCATGCTATATTTTGGGGGTAACGGTTTCATATAAGTGTTGGCGGATATGTTGAGATTGCCATAGTCAGAGACTCCAGCAGGATCGACGAATACATCGTCTTGTGCACTCGCGATGATCTTGCGCTGGGTTTTGATGGCGTCGTTGAATGCACCGTCGAGTGATGTTAGAAGACCGTCGGTCGCAAGGTTTGCGCGCATAACCTTGGGTTGTACAACGGGAGAGGTAGGTGGGAGCCATTCCGGAGACTCTGTAAGCTCCTGATGAAGACTCCACTGCAGTTGCCAGGATTCGGCTAATGCAGAATACTCTCGAACTGGTGTGCTCGGTTCCACCAGCCTACCTTGTTCCTCAAGGTCGGCTGGACCTAAGTCTTGTGCTTGCTCCTGCTCCTCCTCACGGGTAAGCCGCCGGCTGGCGTTGGAATGCTCCCTCGCGCTCTTCAGATAATGACCTTTCAGAGTGTCAATGAAACTCTCGCGTGAAGTCGCATCGAACCAGAGTCCTTGTCGTGACCAATACACCATATTCCAGACCTCGCTCTCATCAGTCTCCTCTAGGCTCGCGCGACGCTTTTCTTCAATCTCTTGCGTATCTGTCAATACTAACTCAGTGATCAGATAGATTTCATCGGCCTGCTCCGGAACACATGATAGCTGAACGCTGTGGCCGTCATCAAATCCGTCATGCGGATCATGGTTCAAGTACTGTCGCACTGACTCCCAGTATCCACAGTTGTCGCAATGGCAGAAGCCAGACCGATCAACATGTCGCGGGTGCCCACAAGGGATCGATTCCGGTAGCTCACGATGTTCTATCACAGATGTGCTCGGTGGCGATTCGGAGGCATCGGCAGACATGTCGAGATCAAATTCGTCTCCCGAGGGCAAGTTCACGAGCCATTTACCTTTGTGATCGATTAGTGTCTCATTCTCAAGCAAGGACATGCGCGATGCACTTACGGACCAATTCCTCCGTGGGTGACATAGCACCGGCGTCACTCACAGTATGTGACATGGAGCTAGTCTCATTGGTGGGAGGATCGGGCAAAGTTGGGCCTGCTGTTCCAATGGCCGCTTCGTTCTCGATGAACTTGAAGCTGGTGGCAAGTGCACGTGCGCACACATGTGCCTTTTCGCGAAGGGGCTGTTGTCTTGTTAGAACGACGTATACTTGCAAGCTATAGTGGACGAGACATACTACTGGCAGGCCGAGGCCCGCTGCAAGGAGGTCGCCCAGCTTCTCAACCTGCTGACGAAGTTTGTCTGCATTGTCACTTGGGAAATCATGCCACAAGGCAGCCTCGGATCCCGTAGAGCTTGGTGCGGTAGAGACGTTTTGCGTCGACTTGGAGGAGGAAGACGTCATGGTGATGGGGATATGAGTTCCAGGAAGAAGTGGGTTCGTCGGCTAGTTTTGCTAGAATGGCGTTGAATTTTGGAACTGTGTGTGTGTGTGTGTGTGTTGATGTGGAGGGATGTTGATGCTATTGTTTTTGTTAAGATTGTGTACTACCTAGGGTACCTGTCATTCGCCATGAGATATCGATACTTGTCTGCAGGGGAAATTGCGGTTTCCAACACTCAATCATGCGACCGCTCTTTGACAAGGATAGTACCCGACGCAGCTAGACTTTGGCAAATTACGAGTAATCATGTTTATCAGTTTGTCAGTCTAGATATTGAGGAAAAGTCATTGGAGTTATTCAAAAGAAAATTAGAACGCACTGAATGATCTGTGAACTTCGAAGACTAAGAACAACACCTCCGCTAGCCATCCTGAAATATTTTCTCTTCCACACCATCTCCGACCAGTCTCCCAAGCACCTCTCCAACCTCACTCAAGACCTCCTCAGCAACACTGCCCCAATCTTCAAACGTTACAATCTCTACACCCAGTTTCTTGCCACCATCTTTGATAAAAGCCTGACACTTCCACTCCCTCAACGGCTCGGCATGCGGGTACATGGTATCCACCTTAGCCTCCAACCCTCCAAAATCAATACTCTCCACGAACTCCGGGGCTTGATGTACCACAGTATCAAACCAAGTAATTCTTTCTGGGTCCCAATTTGTGCACTCTTGAACGATCTCTTCAAACCCCATACCCTCGTACGCGGCAGACGTAACATGCTGCTGCTGCACGAAGTGTAGAAAATCGAGATATGTCCAGGACGCGTCGAAAGGCACGCGAAATGGGACGTACTGCCACGTCGGTCCGAAAATACGGTCAGCGCCCGCAACACCAATGTTGCGGCCACTAACTACTTCACCGAAGACAACGTCACGCGTAGAGAGGCGATTTGCCAGTACGATGGCCCATGCGGCGGTAGGGAGCGAACCAATCGTGATACCAGCCGGACGGGCGGAGATGTCAAACTCGCGGTAAATGTCCATGGGTTTACGGGATGTGAGCTGGATGTTAGGCTCCAATACCGTCATAGTAGACTTGGAGAGCAGGGAGCGCCAATACGGGACAGACTGAGTGATGTTTGTGTTCACGGCGTGGGTGACGTGGCGAGAATATGGCTCTGTGACTGGTACTGCGGAGCTAGTGTAGAGAGCAGCAAGCTGCTGGTAAAGGAGAGGTAGACACATTTCATCGTACTGAGCATGGGAAATCCGGAATGCGAGGATGGACTCTCCATTAGATGCAGTGAACAGGGAAAACGCGACGAATGGTGACCCATGTGGTTTCGGCAGCTCTATGTCTTTCCGGCTCCAATTCTGAACGAATTCGCGTAAGTCCAAATCCGATGGAACGGCGACGCGCTCAAAGGGCGCGTCAAGCGATTCTAGTACGACACCGAGAGAATGACCCTCGTGTTTGACGAAAACAGTACGAAGGATCTCATTCCGATCGATAATCGCTTGACAGCTGCTGCGTAGTGTTGGCTCGTCGACGGGCAGGGCGAAGTGGATCTGATCATATCGAATAGAGTACCTCGGCAGGTTGACTGTTCCTTCTACTGCGAGATCTTGCAGAGGACGAGTTGGGTACACGTTGGTGACCTTCCATTTTGGATTTTGAAGGCGAGGTTGGAGAAGCTCTGGCGTTATCGAGTATTCCCTATGCTTAAATGCAGCGTACGGTTCATCCACGCTAGTGGTTAGAGGTGTTTGCGTAGTCTCTTCCGTAGCAGCTCGGGCAAGGTCTGCTACTGACGGACTCTTGAATATCTGTGGGACAGTGATCTGTAGCCCCAGCGCCTTAGCTTCGGAGACTAACCTCATGGCGCTGATCGAATCACCTCCAAGCTGGAAGAAGCTGTCGGATCCATTAACGTCGTCTTTCGAGATAGTAAGAATACGGCTCAAGATGTCGCGAAGCTTATCTTCTTTGGCAGACACAATTGTAGCAGCCAATTCAGAAAGAGAGCGAGTTTTGAAGATTTGGGCAACTCGCATGGTCGATCCGAGTTGCTTTACTTCATTGACGAGCCGCATTGCAGTGATGGAGTCGCCTCCGAGCTCGAAGAACGAATCGTTCAGATCAATTTCGGTGTCCGGAATGTTGAGAATCCGGCTCAAGAGACCGCATAGTCGTATCTCTTCTTGATTTCTTGCAGAGTCTAGCCGCCCTGGTTTGATTTGTCTATGATCTTCGGATTCCGACTGGAAAGGACTGTCGTATCTCATATCTTTGGGCCGCAATTTTTCGGCGTCCATCCTCTCTTCACTATCCAGTACCGCAACATCACCCAGCAAGTGCTCAGAGTTGCCACAGAATTTGAGCACAATGCGTTCCAGTACTCTCAACACTCTCTCCATCGCTGCGCTGGAGATGCAATTCGAATCAAAACTAGCCATGATGAGGAAGCCATTAGCATCTAGCGTGCATACTAGCATAAGTGCATAGGTATTGAATTTGAGCGCCTCACGAGCGGCTTCTTCATCGTTTGTAGGGACAAAGCCATTGGCCGGCGCATCATCGCCAGTCGGACTGTCGGTCCAATCTTCGTCCTCTTTAGGATGTAGGACAAGGCCTGTTTTCAGCTCACAGGCTTCCCGTGCGTCTCGGGACAGACGTCGTATATTCTGCAGTCCAAGGTGCTCATGGGGCATCGTGCGAACGGTCTGCGCATGCACGTCTTGAAGATAGTGCGCTACGTTGTGTTCAAAGTTCAGTCGGATCCGAAAGGGAATCGTCGTTATCATAGGCCCCTCTATCTGTTCAACGCCTACAACCGGTAGAGAACGACCTGTTAGTGTTTCGCCGAAGATGATATCCGGAGACCCCAAGTACAAACTCGACACCAAACCCCAAGCGCCACGGATGATGGTAGCAAGCGTTGTCTGCGAGTGCGCAGATGTCGGAACGGCGACGTAACGCTCGAGAAGAGAATCAGCGCGCACCGTATAGCCCTTAGTCGGCAGAGGAGGAAATTGAAGATAGTTGGCTGCGTGCAGATGCTCACGCCAGTAGGTCTCGGAAACCGAACGGTCTACCTTAGTCAGATGGCGTATGAAGTGCTTGAACGATGCTGAACGCGTAGTCGGCATGTTATTGTATGCACGATTGATGCGTTCCACCACCAGAGGCATCATCCACCCGTCATAAATCGCATGATGCATGGTGATCACCACGAAGCCTTTTGCAGATCCGGAAGGAATGATCACAGCATATCTGAAGAGCGGCACCCCAAGCTCCATAGGCCGACGTTGATCCTGCTGCAGGTATTGCTTCAAGTCGGAGCCAGAGTAGGCAGAATGATCCTCTTTCATGACAACCTGGAAAAGACCACAACCAGGGATATTGATTATCCGCGTTCGTAAGATGTCGCAGTCCTCGACCGTCTTGTGGAAGGCTTCTCCTAATTTCTTTGCGACCTCTGCTTTAAGCTCTACAACTCTTTGGGCGACGTAAGCGTCCGCGAACTTTGCTGATAAAGCCATGAGACCTTCTTGCAAAGGCGTGCAGGGGTACATGTCCTCGATTGAATCCACTGGAACGCGGCAAAGCGCTGCGGCTTCTTGCATAGCATCGTCATCCGATCTCCACTCTGCAGGTAACAGTGAGAACGGGGCAACGTCGTCGGAACTCGGTCCGGCTAATATTGTTGCTTTCTTTGACATCGCAGCAAGCGTGGGATTAAGTAAGATGTCTGGAACACTGAGCACAATACCTTCGTTTCTCGCGGCCGCAACCAGCCGCATAGCACGCAGCGAATCTCCACCCATGCTGAAGAAGTTGTCGTTAGCGCTGAAATCACCCTCGCCGCCTAGGACCTTCGCCCACAACAGTCTCAGTTTGAGCTCCATTTCAGTCGTGGGCTCGGTCTTTTCTGTTGTTGCTGCAGCAAATCGTCGTAGATCTTGCCTTGTGATTGCCGTACCAATCTCGCGTAGTCGTTTCCGATCAGTCTTGCAGCTCACCATGAGAGGCATTTTCCATAACGGTATGAAGGCGCTTGGGACCATGTAGCTTGGTAGATCCTTCATCAAGCGATGCGTCATTCTGCCCAGAGCTTTCTGGAACCGTGCCGAAAAGGATGCGAAATTGCCGTCGAGAGCCTTCATTCCACCCTGGCGGTTTTCGACTAGGAACGCCACAAGTACCGGCTCTCCACTACCTCCTGGCTTGATGACCTCGGCGGCTAGAGATGTGTCAGGTGGTGCATGCTTTTGCATATTGAACTCGATTTCTGCGAGCTCAATGCGCTGGCCACGAAGCTTCACCTGCTGATCTTGACGTCCAACAAAGATAACTTCGCCAACACCGTCTGGGTCGTACTTTACGAGATCTCCAGTCTTATACATTCTTCCTCTCCGTCCAGGGACACTTGGACTGCCCGCGATGAGGAACTTTGGGTCTTCTATGAAAACTTCCTTCGTCTTCTCGGGATTGTTCAGATAACCTAATCCAACAATGGGTCCCTCTATAAGCAGCTCGCCAACAGCACCAACAGGCACGAGCTTGTTGTGATCCGAAGAATCTGCGATCCAGGTGACGCAGCCTCTGCCATAGCCCATGGTGATATAGGGTCTTTCGCCTACACGGTCGTTGTAGGTGGCGCCAACCGTGCACTCAGACGGGCCATAGCAGTTGACCACTCTCGTTCGCTTGCCCCAACTCATGGCGTCGCTAGCAGAGACTCCCTCTCCACCAAGACCTATTGATTCGAGCTGACCTAGGATATCTCCGTCCAAAGTTCGAGCCACAGACGGAGTCATGCCAGCGAGAGTAACCTTCATGTCACGAATCACACCACTCAAGTCGTTCATGCGCTTTTCGTCAGAAGGTGTGCACAGTGTTCCACCATGCGAAAGCGTGCACAGCATGCTGTCGATGCACACATCAAAAGCATAGCTTGCAAAGTCCAGAACACGTGAGTGTGCTTTGTATCCGACGGCTTTGGCTCTTGGTATCGCTCCGGACGTGTACTGACTGTGGGATATTAAACATCCCTTGGGCTTTCCGGTGCTTCCTGATGTGAATTGAACGTAGAGTGGTGCAGTCGATGAGACTGGCTTCAACGTCGTCTTCGGCTGTTCCTCTGCGACAGGATGATACAGCTTCTCGATTTTCGACTCGGACAGCGGAATAATGGTGGCTGGCGGTGCTGCACGGGCCGCCAACGGAGCTTGAGTCTTTGAAGCAACAATAAGCGTGGCGTTGGTCTGCTCAACGATTGTTCTGAGCCGGCCTTCTGGTTGTGCTGGGTCAAGAAGTGCGAAGCACTTGCCTGCTTTCATTACTGCAAGCAGCGCGACGACGGTCCATCGTGATTTCTCAAACAAAAGAGGAACTATCGATGCCTTGTCGTCAACCAGTAATAGGTTTTGAGCTAACTCGGTGGAGAACTGATCGACTTGGGCATACGTCAAGCAACCGTCCCAGGCCTCGACTGCCGGCTTACCGGGATTTTTTTGAGCTTGGTCAGATATGATGTCGTGCATGCAGGTATCTAGCGTCGGTGGAAGGGGAGAGTTCCGTTTCCATATTGTGTCAAGTTCCTCGTTTGTGATGGCGAGCAAGGGTTTGATTGGACTTTGCTGGTGTTGGAGAATGTTTTCGAGGATGTGGGAGAATGTGCGCAGCTGTTGGTGTGCCTGGTACTCTGACATCGTCGGTGATCGCCACTGTGAGAACGCGCGCAGCTGCTGGGTTTGGAGCTCGACTGAAACTTGGAACGTCCACTAATTGCTGAGTAAGTCTGGGACTATGGTTGGTGTGCAGGTGTCTCACCTCCGCTGGAGTGCCATCGTTAAAGATGAAGACACTCTTACTGTGACTTCTGGCAATGTAGTCTGTGGTGACGGCTTGGTGACCAACTGCAACCAGCTCGTTCAGCGTGGTAATTCTCGACATATCGGTCGGTGCTACTGAAACGCATTGTAGGCAAGGATCGTCTGCTGTGTGGGTTCCCCAAGAGAAGCGATGAAATGTATCTTGCTGGTAGCGATACATGAGTCCCATCCAGCTGGCGATGAGAGCGTCGAGTATGTGCTCCCGATCTTCTGAGCCGATTCTAATAGAGACGTCGTTAACTTCTATAGCGCGGCCTTCCCTCGCTGCCCTCTCTGATATGCCACCGTCTTTCTCCTTCATTGGTAGCATGGCAGCTGCTCGGCTACTGCCTAACTGAGGGTGCTGAGGCTCATCTCTTTGTAGATGCATCTCGTTCGAGGCGCTCTTGCGCCTCTTCCTAGACGGCTGTTCTGCTGGTATAGCAAGAGGATCTATGTGTCTCTGAGCCTGAGCTTGACGCTCGAAGTCCCAAGCCTTTTCATAGAACGGGCCCAGCATCTCGATTGCGCGATTGGCAACAATGCTGATACAGCTGAACCCGATGAAGCGCGGCCCACACAGCCTTCATGTAGTTCCTACTCTTCTGCACATGGAGACATCGTCCACAGTCAGGACAAGCCGAGTCACGCCCGCTCGTCATGCATTCGCTGAACGCGGATGCAGGGTTGATCCACATCCCGCAACGGAGGCTGGACCATCCTTGTGCGTGCGTGGAATTCACTACGTAAAGGCTCGGGGGCCGCCAGTGGGAGGACAGTAGGTAGCTTTCGAGCTGGTAAGAAAAGCGGCCATGCCAAGATCCGAAACGCGAGTAAGGCCGGATCAGATAACACATCGGTGAAAGCTAACAGCCCTTAGCTGCATCTGATAACTTTAATCACACCTTCGATCGCTGCGCCATGCGATCGCGTCGTTGAGGACCTGCCGGAAGGAGTCATAGATGCCGAGCCGGCAGAAGTCGGTCCATGCAGCGTGACGATGAAATTTCATCTGATAACTGCGGCCGAAGTTCGGAGCGATGTCCGTGCAGGGTCCTAGGGCACGCCGAGCACACTTCAACAGTCTGATCAACACTTTGCATGAAACCGCGTGTCACCGATTTGGGACGGAAAATGTCTGGATGCCATCATCGAGTGTCACACCGATTTTCGCATGATGGGTTCCATAGTGCTACAGCAACTCCAGAAGCAGCAAAAGCAACGAAACCAAAGCGCCGAGGCACCCTTTCTGCTCCGGGGCGGTCTACTCAGACACGATTGCAATGCTATGACCGATTCAATGGCCGGAAGTGGAGGCTCTATACCAGTAGTCTTGAGCGGATATCTCGCATGGATGGATGCTGAAGATGTGGCACTATCAATTGACTAGTGTGCAGTCCTAAAAGAGCAGAGAGCATACTGGTAGATTTCTGCAAACACGTTGACACAGCCAACACGAGAAAGAGGTCCCACTTACCAGACACCCTCAGATCTTCTAATCCCACACGAGGTCCCTTTAGCATTCATCAAATGACCGTAGCCAAGCATCCATCCTATCGATGTGGTAGCATAGTTGCGGAAAAATTAGTGAAATGAGTAAATGAAGCAGACACAATTCGCATGCAGTCGGGAATGAGTTAGAGTCATATTCTTACACAATTTAATACGAGGATTGAGGCAGCTTCTTCTGTCTACCCTAACATTTGATGAACAGCATTGATGTTGTAGCTCTCACTTCGTTGCAACAGCTCTTCATGTCTACCCTGATCGATGACTTTCCCTCCCTCGACCAGGAATATAACATCGGCTCGGGCGATTGTTCGTAGCCGATGGGCAATGGCAATGACCGTTACACCATGTCCACGCACAGCCCTATCAAGTCCCTCTTCCAGCGCCTTTTCGCTCTCTGCATCAAGTGCACTCGTACTCTCATCGAGAAGTAAAAGCTTGGGCTTCCGCACAAGTGCCCTTGCAATGGACAATCGCTGTTTTTGACCACCCGACAACTGAGACCCATTAGCCCCACATTCGGTATCATATCCCTGGGGTAGGCTCATTATTGTATCGTGCATATTGGCAAGCTTGCAAGCAGCCTCAAGCTCCGCGTCGGAGGGTGAGTGACCGGGACGAGCACCAAGAGTCAAGTTGAATCTGATGTTTCCCTGAAAGAGCACATTCTCTTGTGGAACATAGGCTATCTCATCCCGGAATGATGTACCGTGGTGACGGGAGATGTCCAAACCGTTGACAAGAACGCTGCCCGAAGAAGGCTCGTAGAAGCCTTCTAAAAGAGCGAGGACGGTACTCTTTCCCGCTCCAGATGGCCCGACGAGTGCACAGAACTGACCGGGCTGAATTGAAAGCGTAAGAGAAGTCAATACCGGTATGTTGGGGCGGGCTGGATAGGAAAACGAAACACCACGAAATTCGATTTGTGCTCCATTCTCCATTAGAGGAGCCGACCGTGGTATGATCCCTCCTGAAGCTTCGACGTCTTTCTTCTCGTCCAAATCTTCGTCGAATTCGGCGATGGGTTTGCCGGAACCGGGCGTTGAGTGGTCTGAGTCAAGTTCTAGCAGACCAACAATCCTGGAAATTGCTGCCTTGGCTCTTGTGATCTCAGGTGCTAATGTAAACAGCTGGCCCCACAATTGTGCGGAAACTAGCATAGCGAAGAGTATGATGAAAAACTGGGTTTGCGTTGCTCGTCCCTCCAAAATGTTTTTTGACCCCCACCAGTATGCGAAGGCATAGATAAAAGTTCCAGCTGAATTTGCAATAGCGAGCCAGATGTTCGATTTGAGGCTCTGCAGCACCATTTCCCTACGTGGACCTTCTAGAGAACGTCGATAGGTATGAAGGATTTCGTCCTCCAAGGACAGCGCCGCGACAGTCCTTATATTTGAAACAGCCTCTACCGTCACGCTGATGGACGTTGAGAAAGCTCCGGCGTGTTTTTCGGCGAATCTTGAAATCGACCTCAATTGCATGAAGCCTGCTCCCAGAAGAAGAGGAACGACCACTAAGCAAACCACTGCTAGCCTCCAGTTGACAATATGCGAAAGTATCAAAGCAATGATAAAATTGACAACGACGGAAAACAGTGTTCCGATTATGGACCCACTAAAACCCGCCAGAGCATTGCCATCATTGGTGATATAGGCCAACAGCTTGCTGGGGCTGCGTCCGCTCGATTCATGCCACTGAAGAGGCTGCCGGAAGAGGTTACGGAAAGACAGAAGGCGAACTCTATAGATAAGGCGCTCCGAGACGACACCAAAGGATGACCAGCTGGTAAAATTGGCTATAAACTCCACGCACCCAAGCATGAAGAACATGCCGGATAGGAGGAGTCCACGAGATCGTATGAATCCTGCTGGATTGCAGGGTGTTAGGCTCCCTACGGTATTCCCAAAGATTAGGCCTGAGGCTGGGAAGGTACCGCCAACGATAATTGCAGCAAAGAATGCTAGGGAGAGAAGGAGTGCATAAGGACGAGTCAAGGGGAACATGGTTCGCGTGATTGAGTTCGCAGTCAACTCTGCGCCATCATCTCTCTCGAAATCATTCGGCGAGGGTTGCTGTTCGGAGTTTTCATGACTCGACGCAAGATTGTCTTCTGTGGGTGGCATGTTCTTCTCATCTCCAATGGACCGCGAATCGATATCGGTCACGCTGCCTCGGCTGCTTGAGCGATCGTTCGCTGGTGGTTTCACGGACTGTAGCCGTATCATCTCTGCATAAGAGCCGTTCTCTATAGCCAGAAGTTCATCGTGGTTCCCACGCTCGATGATCGTGCCAGCCCGCATAACGATAATCTGGCTTGCGGCTCGTATGGTAGATAGACGATGCGCTATTGAGATGACAGTCCGTCCATGCGATGCTCTCTCGATAGCTGCTTGGATCCTTTGCTCGCTGGCTGAATCTAGTGCTGCCGTTGCCTCGTCGAGAATTAGTATTCTGGGATCTCGCACTAGTGCGCGAGCGAGGGCGATTCTTTGCTTCTGCCCGCCGCTAATCAGACTCCCGCTTGATCCGACCAGGGTTGCAAGCCCATGGTGTTGATACTCAATGAAAGAGAGGGCATCAGCAAGATCAGCTGCCTTCGTTACCAGTTGTACAATTTCGGCAACTTGAGGCCCTGCACCCTTGATAGATGCTGTGAAGTCTGCTCCACCTCTGATCTTCTCCGCAAGCTTGGAAAGGGCATCGCTGAGCAAAATTTGCTCGAGGTGCGAGTGCGATGGCGAGTTCACGAGTCCTTGGGCAATGTTTTCTAGAATCGATCTATCCAAAAGAGACGGCTCCTGGGGCACGAGGCTGATGAAACTCCTTAAGCTCTTAACATTCAAATTTTTTATGTCGAATCCGTCTATCGAGACCGTCCCATCTCGAGGATCGTAAAATCTTGCCAGGAGGCTTGCGATGGTAGATTTTCCGCTTCCAGACAAACCGACAATGGCGGTCAGTCTCCCGGCCTCGCATCTGATAGACACATCCTGTAGTACGAGGTGATCCGGCCTGGATGGGTAGGTAAATGTGACGTTTGAAAGCTCGATAGCACCTTTGACATCCGGAAGAGTCTCGCCAGATAGAGAAGTGCTATCGATAGATGGCTCATGATCAATATCCTTTCGGAGACGCCCGAAAGCAGCAACTGCGGCACCAAACAAGGGTAAAAGCGGTGCAACCTGGCTGAGAACGATGGATCCTGCGTTGGATTAGCCTACTGTTTTACAGATACATGCATAGTAGTCATACCGTCAACAAGAATGAAAATGACTGTGTAGGTTTCCCCGACCGTGGACCCTCCGTCGCTTCGCTCCACGGTATCAGCAATCTTCCTGCTGCCTTGCCAGTAGGCAAGTGCGTTGGCGGAAAACGCAATGAAATAAAGCATCCCTGCTTGGATAGCGGCAGCTAGAGCTTTCCTGATACCTTCTTTACGAGCATCAGTCAAGTAGCCTCTGAACTTGCTCTCCAACCGGTTGTGGGCGCTCAACGCGTGCACAAGTCCTACGTGATTTAAGCCTTCGGATGCTATGGCGCTCGCCGAGGCAAAATGTTTGGCCATATTCGTAGAGTGTTGTTGGACGTAATGTCCTCCAACGACAGCCATCTGGTATTGGAGTTACTCAGTCAGCAATCTGATATCGCGGAAATGGAAGACCTAAGATGGTCTGGGAAAGCGAGAACAACTTCCGGGAATAGAACCACTAGACGCATGCTGTTGCTTAACATAGACATTTGAAAACTTCGTTACGTACCAGTAGGAAAGCAGGGATAAGAGAGACAAGCATTCCAGCGAGTCTCGCATCTTTCATGAAAGCGATCACATATGCCGTGACACTACAACAAGCGGAACTCAAGATTAGTAAAACTTCCCGTAAAACAAAAGTGCAGTATCTTGAGCGACCCCTTCGGAAGCTCATAGGGACATCTGTAAAGATATACCTCAGGAAGTTGACTATCAGGTTTTCTTACCAGAATGATACACATGTGAGGAACACGCCAACCTCCGATATAGTCAGCACACATATTGCAATACCTCGTTGTTTCTGCTTGACTTACTTTCTCTGAGGTCCCTGTCTCGATAGCTTGTATGTCGCCGTTTAGTCGCGAAGATACTTCGCCAGCTTGCAGCTTATCGAAGAAGGCAATATCCTGCTCTAAGAGGTTCTTGAGATACCGTTCCCGAATTCGCTGGGCGAGTCGTTGGGATACAAGATTCCAGCAGACGATGTGCGTATAAATCAATACAAGCATAGCAATGGCGATGTAGACCATCAACAGGATCTTGTCGTTGATAGATGACTGCGCAGCAGGCGCAGCACTTGCAGATTCATCGTTGCAAGAAGCACTGTTGAAACTGTCGACGAGCTGGCCAAACACAATGCCTACAAGAGGAAAGGGTACCCCCGCGGCAATGGCTGCGATGAAGCCAACCCCGAGAAGAAGTTTGTCCAACCATGTCGGATCCGCGTAGAACAGCAGAGAGAGGAAGCCGGAGAAGGGCTTCAGGGATGCCCTAGAAGGCGATTTAAAGTGCATCGAGCATAGAGGACCAGGCCAGCATGAAAAGCATTCAAACACAAAACGCAGCTTTCTGGAGGTCGTGGGCGGCAGGGAAGTGTGCAGGCTAAGGATCCAAGCGGCCACGAGAGAATCGACATGATCGAGAGCGGTGAGAACATCGTGCCCCGTACATTGAACCAAGGCCACGAGTGGTGGACCAGTTCGAGTGGAGATCAGGGATTGAGTGGAGATGGGAGCAATGGCGACGGAAAGGGAAGGATGACGTCTCGGAGCGATGTCGGAGATGAAGTTGCCAAGACTATTATCAGATTGATAAGATAAAAAATTCTCCATGTCACGTCATTCCAGCCCCTGCATTTGCTGCCAAACCTCACATCCTGGCATTGATCACCATCGTGCCATCGTCTGTCGCTGTCGCTAGTGCTTTTACAATCTCGCCGGCGCGCACAGCTATGTCCTTGGCCAGGGACCGCCCGGCCTCTGACTTGGCCGAGAGCATCCACATGCGACATCCCTCAGCAACTGCACCTCGCTTGAATAGCACCTCCTCAAGGCTCTCGCCCTTCTGCCGACAGCCTAGAACCAGTGCATCCAGTCCGTCAAAGAGTCCATTGCTGGAGAGCTCCGTACCTGGCTTCTCTGCAATGATGATGTCCGACTGAGTGACGGGTCCTGCCGCATCTGTTCCAGCTGCCACTCTAAGCGCGTACTGGCCTTTGCTCGTAACCTGTTTCTCGTACGCACGCGAGTAGATGCTCTGTACCACTTCTGAAGACCCAGAAGTGGTCGACTTTCCCTCGCACGATGGCTTTGCCCAGATTGAGCACAGCCGAGGCGGGGGTGCTGCCGTCTCGGCTCCCAAGATTTTCAAGGGAGCAAGAGTCTCATTTTCGGTCACTACGGTGACGTTGCCTAGTCGTGGACATGACAACAGGTCATCCAGTATCTCCACCGACTGCTGAGAGGATCCCACCAGGGAGACATTCAATCTGGGTTCTCGGAGACCGCGCAAGTCGTTTCTCCGCGACATATAATCGTCCACGGAGATGATACGCTGTCCAGCTAGGAAGTCGACGTTTGTAAGAAGTCGTGGCTTAGACCCGTTCTGCTGCTTGGGGGCAGGCGCTGCGATGCTTCTCGTCCGAACAGAATAAGTATTGCCAGCGTTGTCCCGTACCTTTACACTCCAACTTTTGACGGCGTCGTCTTTTCTCTCCGGGCTCACAACTAGCACTTCGCTACCGTATCGTACTTGATCTTCGAATTGTGTCGCGCACCACCGCAGATACTCCTCAAACTCTATTCGCAAGGGATTCAATCTGTCGGAATTCGCGAACTCGACCAGCCTTTTCTGCGAGAGAAGATAGTTGACATAGCTATATCTTGATCTCGGATTTCGTGTTGTCGCAAGATCGTAAACGAATGCATTCTCCATGCGAGTCCGAGGAAGGTGAGATGATGAATACCACGCAAAAGATGGCTTGCATTCCAGAAACAAAACTTTCGAGGGCGCTGGTGACTCCCGGTTTGCAATAGCAGTAGCGATCTGAGCTGGCCCGAAGCCAATGCAAATCAACTCATAGCCAGGCGACTCCTTGCCTGTGGGCGTTGTAGGCCTAGTGTTGAGAGATTTTGACTCGTGATCGGGGGATGCCATGGCTCCTTACGGATGACCGTATGAGTATAACAGACACAGTAAAGCTGAAATGAACTTTGAACAGCTACACCACGATAACGAGTGTTTCTTTGCAAGTCCTCAGACCACTGTGAGAGCACTTCGGACCTAGAACTACCTTGGAAAAGCTTGGAGCATTTGGCTTAGACGGATGGAGCGTATTACAAGCCGCCAGGTACGTCACTCAGTGTGCTCTTAAACGAGATGATGGCGACCACATACGCAGGGATGCATACGAAAACGATCTCTGCATGAGGACCCACTTTGGGCCGATGCAGCTGGAATTCCGGCGTCTACCGAGCCGTGGGTCCTACACGTACCCTGCTCCATGCCGTAATATTTAAGACGAATACTGTCTATTGTCCTACCACTCACCTCGGCAGCCAGATATCGCAGACCAATCTTGGATCCAGGGAGTTTGTTTCATTCATACTGCTCCAATCATCAGAAATCATTCAAACACTCTCAATCTCACTTTCTCCTGTGCACGAGACCTACTTGGCAGAATGGCACAAACTAAGGACAGCCAGGTCAAACCCCAAGCTGCCGCTCAACCCTTCATCTTGAAGTTGCCGCACCCATATCTTACTACGTATACGTTGGATAACGTGGCATCAAACGGCGAACCCACTATCTACCGTGCATCATTGTCGGACAATACCAACAGCTCTGGTGTTTCTCCTCCCACGCCACTGCATCATCGATATGCCACGTTCAGTGACATAGGATTCTTGGCCGAGAACCACATACCAGCAACCGGAGACAACAGTTCCTGGGCGCGAGCGCGACGATCTCCTGCTTCCACGATCTCCTGGGCCGGCGAGAACCCTACTGTTGCGCAAATTTGGCTCATTGCATACGCACTGGTCTCGTTACACCCACTAGTCGAAACTTTCCGTATTGTACTTTCGAATGAAGGAGGGCCCTCTCTTGCATCTGAAATGTATACAACCGGTCTCCTACATCCACACCCTCGTGGTTCAGGTACAACAGCACCCCAGGATGAGCACCTCCTCTTTCGTGGGATATTCTGGCAAGGTGCTGGCTCCCCATTCGGAACTCGCCCGGTGTGGGCACCTCGATTGACAGCAGGAAATCAGCCAATAACACAAGAGTATCCATCCTTTCCCTTCCAGATAGCACCAACAACACAATTCCCGGCCGTACCCCGGCATACCATGCATCCGGTACGCGAATCAAAACCAATGTCAGGGTCCATCATCTACAGTCGTTGGATCCCACACCTGCAGGAGCACTTTACCATGGTAGCCCTTGATTACACCAACCCAGAACATTTGAACCTCTTCCATGTCTGGCAGAATGATCCACGTGTCGCCGCAGGCTGGAACGAAACGGGAACTCTGGATCAGCATAGAGAGTATTTGCGGAAGCTACATGATGACCCGCATGTGCTTACAATGTTTGCCGCCTTTGACGACAAGTTGTTTGCTTACTTCGAGGTTTACTGGGCTATGGTATGTTCTACATCCGTCTCCGTAGTTGGGGAAGTATGTTCGTAATCTCTGATCACGAAACAGGAAGATCACATGGGCGCTCATTATCTTGCTCAGCCTTATGATCGTGGTCGACACTCTCTTGTGGGAGATACATCCTTCCGCGGCCCGTACCGAGTTTCAGCCTGGTGGTCGGGTCTTATGCACTACATGTTCCTCGATGATCCTCGGACCATGCATCTCGTAGGTGAGCCTAAGGCGACAAATTCTACAGTGCTAGCATACGATTTCGCGCATGGCTTCCATGTCGAGAAGTTGATGGATCTGCCACACAAGAGGAGTGCCTTGATGAAGGTCTCCAGAGAAAAGTTCTTTGCTCTGAGCCCACTCGTATGGGATGGGGAGAAAGTGGTGCGACCAAGCCTGGATGCGATGGCTAAGCTATAGATTCCACTCCTTCTCAAATATGTAGCTCTGGCTGTCTTCAGATCGACTGATTGAGTTCTTTGTCACGCAACGCCTGTTGTGAAAATGGTCACCAATACATATTCTCCCAAGTATGTACGATTGTCGAGGCCTGAGACAAGCCTCTTTCGGATTGAGTACTTCTTCCAGTCAATCAATAGCGAGAAGACCTTCAACAGTGCCGAGTAGACTGTTTTTGCAACACCCACGCCCTACAGCCTGCAAAGATGGTTTGCTCCACCGGACTATGACTAGAGATTTCTATATGCTCGCTTGCAGACCTCGGTAGTCACACGTCGCAGGCATGGCAGCTAAGCCGAAAGCACATCAGGGGCCAAGTATGTGAACTCTCATTAGCTATGTAGCGTTCGTGCGCTCCTATTCCTTCCCGTGCGTGCCGCTGCCGTTCTTAGGCAGAGCTCAGTCATTGGCGTCCACCTTAATCCCTTACTCGCTCCAGTGTGGAAGCTTGTTAGACCTTGCTTCTGACCATCGTATCACCAGACTGTTACGTACGGCACGAATTATTGCTTTTCGAAGATCATATTCAGCTGCAGTAGGACTTGAACCACGTCAGACGCCTCGCTTGTGGGCACCCAAGCAAGGCGGAAGCAGAATTTTCTCAGATGCCCCGCTTTTTCAAAGAATGCCTCTGCTCAGTGGCTCTGCCAACGGCACAGAAGAGCAACCAAGGCTACCAAGCCCTTTCCAAGACGTGTCGATGTCGCGGAGAAATTATCAGATGGACCGGGGTAGCTGCACGCCCGGTTTTAGTGCACTATTAAAGTTATCTGATCCGCACCCTGCAGAACAGGCCGAACACCAAGGCCACTCACGCCTCTGACGCAATGAACAGGACGTCAGATGAAATTTTCCTCGCTACGACCAAAGTGACTGTTGCTAAAACATCTGACCGATCTCGCAGCGCGGGTGGAAGCCACACCATCTTATCTGATTAGATTGATCATGACCGGGCCTTCCCCGGACACGGCTCCGACCTGCTCCACACATCCACTCCTCCAACCGATAATGAAGAAGCCGCAGGGAAAATCTTCGCTCAATCCAGATAGAGGAATGTCTTCTCGGTGGTTTTCCGACCATCAGCGAAGGCTAGTGAGCTGCAAGTTGCAACCTCGGCCACCAACCCAGTCCAACCGACGTCGGCGGCGACGATGTCATTGCCAATTCTACTACGAGGGATTTCGTACATCTTCCGGCCGAGCGTTTCTTCATGCCATGGGTCTACCTTCTGATAGAACCAGCTCTCAGATCCGAGCAATCAGCGAGCATGCGCGCACTGCGTCCTAGGGTCAAGCTCCATCTGTCACCACTTATCCGTGAAACATCGTGGTTGGTGCTGTATACGGCAGTGTCGTTGTGTCTCATCACCATCACGTTCCACCTCCTCTCGAGATATTTCATTCCCGTCATATCTGACAAGTCCGCTACCGCATTGTTGTATACTCACTAAGCAAGGTTTTATGATGGCGGAGCTGTACGACCAAAGTCGCAATGACGCATTGCAGAGGTTGAACCAGACGCTTCTTCAGATCGACCCGTACATATTACCCCCTTACCCAAACCTATCGATAGTGACAGGTTCACTTGACCCTCCACTCTCGACGCTTACACTATCCCGAGTACTTGCACAGCAAGCGCAAATTTATCCGGATCACGAATGTCTGGTCATTCCCTGGACAGAAGCGCGATGGACCTACAAACATCTGTGGGAGGAGTCAAATCTTCTTGCACGCGCACTGCTGAAGCACGGCATACGCCCACGCGATAGAATCGGTGTTATGGCGGGCAATTGCGAGAGCTATGTTGCGGTATTCTTCGCATGTGCAAGGATAGGAGCAGTATGCGTCACACTCAACAACACATATACACCTCGAGAGGTCGAGAACGCGCTAAACCACGCAAGTAAGTTCTGTCTGTATCGTAATGTGAGGTTGATGGACAAACCACTTACCTGATCCAGAATGCAGACTGTTGTTCACTACACCTAGGATAGGCCATTTTGATAACATACCCTTTCTTGATCGTCTTCAGCGATCCGACGCAGAGACTGCTATTCCAGAGTTAGAGACCACTTGTATTCTTCGCGGTGAAGTGCCAGGCTTCATACAATATGAGGAAATGTTAGACAAGGGACATGCGATACCCGAACAAATACTCGATATTTTCGACAGCATGATAAGCCCCCATGATGTCATCAACCTCCAGTTCACAAGTGGAAGTACGGGTAACCCCAAGGCAGCTATGCTCACGCACCAGTATGTTACCCTTATCCGTAAGAAGTCTGAATTCTAAAAAAAATCTAGTAACCTAGTCAACAATTCCCGGTTCATTGGTGATCGCATGTCCCTCACCCCTTCCGACACCCTCTGCTGCCCACCGCCGCTCTTCCACTGCTTCGGCCTGACCCTCGGCCTCCTTGCAACCTTGACGCATGGCAGCAAGGTCGTGTACCCCGCCGAATCGTTCGACCCTGTCGCTACCATGCACGCAATCTCTGACGAACGATGCACAGCGCTGCACGGAGTACCCGCCATGTTCGAATCTATACTCTCCCTAGAGCGGCCCAAGGGCTGGAAATCCGAGCTCAGGACGGGTATCGTAGCCGGCAGCCCCGTACCCAAGTGGCTGATGGAGCGTATGGTAGTTGAGTTGGGCATGAGGGAGTTCACGTCCAGCTATGGTCTCACAGAAGCTAGTCCTACGGTATTCAATGCGCATACACATGATTCGCTTTACGCTCGACTGCACACTGTTGGCACAGTACTACCGCATGCAAAGGTCAAGATTGTGGATCACGATGATGAGGTTGTGCCGATTGGGGTGCGTGGAGAGCTGTGTGTAGCCGGGTATCAGATTTGCAGAGGCTATTGGGAGAACGAAGACAAGACCAATGAGGTCATCGTGAAGGATAGACAGGGAGAGAAATGGCTGCATACCGGTGATGAAGCGGTGTTAGATGTCGATGGATACTGTACGATCACAGGTCGGTTCAAGGATATTATCATCAGAGGTGAGTGCTTCTCGCAATCGTCCAGTCCTTCATCTTGCGTATGATAGATTTTACGACTACCTGCAAACTTAGTGACTGTTAATATAGGAGGAGAGAATATCTATCCACTTGAGATTGAAGAGCGTCTCGTCGAGCATCCGGCCATCTCCCGCGCAATCGTGGTCGGCGTTTCACACCCAAGATACGTTGAAGTCCCTGCCGCTTTTCTCCTGCGAAAAGAAGGTGCGGAGAGGCCGGGACTCGAAGAGGTCAAGAAGTGGGTAAGGAAAGTTTTAGGAAGGCACAAAGCGCCTGTACATGTGCTCTGGCTTGGAGAGGATTGTGACGCCGATGTCCCTTTGACGGGCAGTGGGAAGATCAAGAAATTCGTGATGAAAGATACTGCAGAGAGTTTGTTGGCGAATGACAGGTAATGAGTAAAGCGAAGAGCCTATAGAGGTTTATGTCAATTCAAGACTCTGTACAGAACCTTGTCGCATATGCGACGTTCCAGTGTTACCTTCATAAGACATTTCAGTAATCTCATTCAACTACGGAAGATATCGTGCCTCATCGTACAGTCTATTGAGCCAATCACTCCTAGATTCCGAAATCGCCAAACTTCACTGACGGGGGTGTCGGAAGTTCGTCGAAAAACCACTCACATGCTTCACTGTGAACACATTCAAGTACTTAATAACGTCAAGGGAGATATAAACACAAGCATGAAGTAGCAAAAAGTTCATTAGCTATAGTGAATGTAATATCCTGGGGTTCTATCCACTGAATAGTCTAGCTCACGACTAAATCACTCAAAACAATGTCACCAACCAGAAAACCCCATCGTCGGTCGATGCGCTGGGTTTGGGCAGAACCCAGGCGCTCTCATAGGTCTATCTTCTGGAGGACCCAGTGGGTAATGCGGGACACCATTGATGACCTTTCCATAAAGCATGCAAATGCTAAAGCGTACAGAACCTGGCGCAGGACATAGGCAGCCGTATTGCGGAAAGAGACGGAAGCACATCACGACACCGCGATTGACCAAGTTTGAGTGGTGATTAGGTAAGTTGCAAGGCGGACGAGCAATACAGAGCATTTCGCAATTCCTTTTATAGCTTGCATGATCAAGCTTGAGACTAGCGGACGAGTGACGAATGCTAGGGGCATATTTGAAAGCGCATTGCTACGTATGTATTGAATGTCTGAGGTTGTTTCTTTCTATCACTCCTTGCTTTTCATTTGTTGTTTATATTTCACTCTCCCAACGTGTATTTGCATATAGGGCGTGTTCAACGATCGTACCTGAGTAGACAGCGTGGCGATTTGAAGTCCACCCACGTGGACAGGCCCACGAACAATGACCATCACGCGAAGTAGAGCACTGACAAGCAAGTGGTAGATATCTAAGGCCAGATATACTCCTAGCACACATTATACAAGATGTGTGTAGAAATCAAGATGATGAAAGATGCGCTCCGGGTCCATCGACAGACAAACACAATAGCATCAACACATTTCTCACACCATTGCAACGGCCCCTAGCTTGAACTTAGAATGAATCCACGTCTTGTGTTAGGAAGGTACTGCAACATGCGATAGATATCCGCCGATTGCACTGCTTGCTGGCACTCCACTTGGTCTGTTTGATGTCAATCTCAAAAACTGGCTTCAAGTTGTCTCACAGATGGCAATTGTTATTGGTACTATTCAACATGGTCTCCATCGTCTACGAGCGAGTAGACAAGAAGATCAGCTTTGGACAGTCAAAACTTGAGCGATAACTGTGCTGCTGGCAAGCTCCATATACAGTTGTTCTGCTTGTCTTATGCCACAGACTTCGTGGTTTTGTTCACTTTTAGGCGAAGCCGCTAGAATTGTAATTCGAGTAAGTTCATCGTCGTACGATCCTGTCTCAGAGCCTTGGACACAATACCAGGACTGACCTATGTTACAGCAAATGAGGATGAAAGCGCAGAATAAAGAGAACACGCTTGCACTGTTTCCCAGTCCAGGTTATATTGGAAGCTGATCTGCCACCTGAAGAGCGATCTCAAGACCGCCTAGCTCAAGATGGATTCATCGCAATCGCTGCAAGGGGGAGATCCGCCTGCTTGTGCAATGACCGACTGGACATACCATTTCCTTACGAACCCAACGGTCCTTGAGAAAGTTCGTCTGGAACACTCTGCGTTTGCAAGCTTTGTCGACTGCTCGACTGACTGTAATATCACCTCTAGAGCCGTTGGTATACAAAGACTGGATCATCCGTCCGGGGATTGCTATGTTGACAAGAACCTGCAGTAGAGACTACTCACGTATAGATGCTAATGCATACGGCAGACCCCTGTCGGAATGACCCTACGCGATATTTCTCACGATGAACGCCCTATTCCCCAAGCCTCCATCTTTATTCCCGAGGGAAGGCTGGATACCTCTGGAAGACTCGATAAGAGCAAGGACAGGTTCTACGTACCTTTTGGAAGGGGATATTGCATATGTTTGGGGCATATGTGAGTTTCCTTACATCTGCGTTCACATGAACCCCAACTCTTGACTGACATATGTTAAGATTTGCGACGACGTCAATACTCTTTACCTTGACCGCAGTGTTTAGAAAGTTTGGGCTGGAATTGTTTGACACTGACTATGAGCGTGACGTCAAGATTGTCCGAGACTATTTTATCGGGAAACTTAGTAAGAAAGCTCGAGGAGTGAAAGTCAAGATGCTTTCACGACGAGTGTGATTGACACAGGGGAGTAGCTAAATTTCAGACTATCAATATCTGTAGTCCAAGAAAGCGAGTGAATGTGTATACTGAATGCATTGCGTGAACCTTGGAACAAAATCTGCGCCTCAAACCCCCTTAAAGGACTATACTAATGTTGCCTGACCCGTCTTGTGCATGGCTCACTCCGTAACGATTCGTCTCAAGGCTCCAACTGAGATTTCCTGTTACGTATTGCTTGCAACCATCGACAAAGTCTCTGATGTCGTTTTGCAGCTCGATCGGCGACGCGCAGTACTTCTGGAGGAAGGATTCTGCCGCTGCATCAAATGTCCGGACCTCTTCTTCCAGGAAAGTGACAACATCGGTCACGGCAGCTTGTATATCACCCGTGCGAAAGTAGAGAATCGGAAGGAGACTATCCACAGCATCACGTTTCTGGAACAGGTCAGTAATCTCAACAGTAAATACTGATAGGCTTCCTTACTATCTCTTTCTTCACCGAGAGCAGATCGTTGACAGCGCAGATGATCGTATTTGTGCACTTGAACATGGTTTTGACATCGTCGTCAGCATAGACGTCTGCAGGCAGACTCATACTGTCCCAGCTGAATTCATTCAGTGCCAGGCACACACCTACAGCACTAGAACCTAGCCTAAAATCCCAAAACTCTGTGACGGTTGGTATTCTGCCTGAGAGGCGGATACGTTGTTCTGTTTCTGATGTCTCCATATAGAACGCCATCTCCTGGTAGACGATTTCCCGACGGACTAGGCGTACATATCAGTCATTGCAATTGATGCAAGTCAGGGATTAACTTACAAATGTCATAGCGATGGCGAATCGCTTCACCAATGGGTTTAAAGTTGAGGATGATCGGATGATGTACTACTTGATCGACGGCGTCAAGGCCTAGCGCAAATCGAACGTAGGCAAGCGTCTGATCACGATATCTCTGGGCCTCGTCAAAGTCGTTCCACATGGCGCCCTCAGAAATATCGATCTCTGCGATTTGAAATGAGCATTCATAGGTCAGGGGAAAGGGTCTGCCTTACCATCGTCCCAAGTGAACAACCAAACAGCAAGATAGGTAACGATTCTCAGTTGTTCGAAGGAAGCGCAAGGCCACCAGGTCGCTCCGAACAAGCCAAAATCCGAATCCAGGAACGCATCTAGGGCTTTACCCGGCGGAATGGTGCTATTCTAGTGGTTAGCGGGGTATTACAGGGATGGGTAATTCTAGATTTCCGCGGTCTCTCCGCCGACCATGGAGTCGGTTTTACCTCTTCAGCCAGTAGCTAACATCTTCGCGCATGTTGTTTAGTTCGCCATTTGTCTTCTTGGGCCAGTGTTGAGTCAGATAGTCGAGACTGGGCACGTGTACAGTCCGCCCTCGCAGCGACAGCAATAAGTTTACGCGATCGGCGTCCTTGTCTAGGTGCGAGACTGGTGAATGAGAGTCATGTCTTTGTTTTGCAAAGTCTGCGTCGTCGTGGAGCGAGGCAGCTGCCATGGCCACAATTGTGAGGTTGAGGTGCTCGCACGTCAACGGTGAGGGTGTTGTTGATGGGAAAGGGCAACGATACTCGGATTGTCAAAGGGCGGAGACGTTATATACAAGCCTTTAGATTTAATGAGAGGATAAGCATTCACGGTCTGACCATACAGCGCGTTGCAACGAAAAGAAAAAATGTTGTATATACGAAAACGGAGGATCGGCCAGGTAAAGAGGCAAAATAGACGGCAGGCTATCAACACCTGCCCCTCCAAGCCGGAGGCCTCGGATACCAAAGGTATTGCAAGCCACGCCTAAGCCGTTTGCAATTCTCTCGTATTCTCATCGATTGCGCACAGCGCGGGTAGTGTTTGCGGTCGGGTTTGTCCCTGGAGCCCGGCCATCGGCTAAAGCGACGCGCGCCTTTCACGCCAATCAGAGGCCGGTACGTATGTGAAGCCTGCGCGGCAATGCGGCCGTTGTTAGGCATGGCGGAAGAGGGACGGGTAATATGCGTCGAATTATGCGATTATGCCGCGCTCTAAACCCCCTTCAGCTTAGCGAACGCCCCGAACCAGAATTTGCGGTGAAGAGACCTGACTCGAGCTCTTCACCCGCCAAAAGGACCAGTCTAGAAAGTGTCTCGCTGCAGCACACTCAAACTAGGAGAGGTACCGAGTTCTGATATGCTCCTGGAAGCCTCACTAGTCATTGCGTGCCTGCGAGAGACAGAGTCAGTGTGGGCCAGTGGATGATCGCTACTCGAAACGCTATTGAGGGTATCTGAATTGCGTATTCTCCTCAAGCTTGGCCCGGACCTTGAGGAGCGAGCGAGCACCTTCCTCATGCTTCCTGCATGGGGCGTATCGTCACCTTGTTTGGCACTGTTCAGACTGTCCAATCGAGGAAGGAAGCGGCGATCAATATGGGCCAGCGAGACTCATATGTACTTATCTACCGGAAGCTGCACGCATGCAGATAGTCTAGGTATGTGAGACAAGAAACACAATTCCAAATATACGGGCCTGTCTCATGATTGCCCAAGCTCCCTTTCGATGACCCGACTAGGAAGTGGACCTACATAGGAGGCTTTCATAGGCCAGATGACAAGAGACCTATGGAGCATTGTTGGGTCATAGAGAAGCCTATCGTGCGAGTCTATCCGCTCAAGAGACCACATTGCTCTTACACAGCTCGAGAGTGGTGGACTTGGAAACATGCCTTGAAAGTAATCATGACTTCGGCTGAAGTTCACGCATCGAGACCCTTTGCAACTTGAACATGTGCTTTGAACACGTCACTGAGCACCCACTTCTAATGTTGTGCATCATCGAAACTGCTACAGTCCTGCATATTGCTACCTATGTACACATTCATCCTTCATGGGTGTGGATTCTTGTCCTTGGTGCGCCACAGCGTACGTGCTACGATTAAGACTGATGCTAAGTGAAGATCGCTTGATTTCAGGCTAAAACACAAATCGATGAGACTACTTTGAGAGGCTTGATATTCTTGGGCCTTCTCTCCAAAATTATCAGGATCCGAGATACAGTACTGTTGAAGCCACAACCCATAGGAATACTATGAAACCGTCGATCTCTTGCAATTCCAAAGTAACGTGAGATAGCCGAGCTTGTCTCGCGCTGGGTCCCCGAAATTCGTTCACGATGTACAACCACGTCCGCAACGATGGACTTTTGACGGCGTTGTGAAGAAATTGTACACAATGCTTCACATTCACTTCAACTCATCCTATGCGCCGCCCCTATTCTTTGTGTCACATTGTCCAGCAAAGTTAACAATGTCACGGAATCGAAAGCTCAACTGACACCAATACAAATAGTTAACTCTTGGGAGATGATATCAGGCCCAGCGAGCTCATAGAAATTGCTGGTCACCTATACTCGCCGCACGAGATCACCGAGCCGTTTCTAGCTGACATCAACTGTAACCGTTCATTCTGTTCTGTACTGGAAGCCATGGCACTTTTTGCTGTTCCGACTGGGTCCTCGACTGAGTCGAGTATCACGGAGTACCCAGTGTATAGTCGCCTGCGGAAACCAGTGCTGGGCTCACGGTTTCCCACTTCGAAGGTTAGCCACAACACCGAGGACTTGAAGCAACCTACTCACATCCCCATGAATGTCAACTCCGTCATCGAGTACAAAGACGCAATGAAAGAGAGGTATGAAGATACCCAAATGCGGACGGTCGCGGCGTTTGATATCACTCGCGAATGGGAATGTAAAGATGGCTATACTTCGAATTGTCGTCAAGCCGAAGGTGCGTATGACTACTTCACTCAGTCGTACAACATCGGTCACAAGCCTCACTGCGGAGACTGTGCGACCGAAGTCAAGCTCATGTGGAAGAACTTCGAATCTCTGTATTATTATCGAGATTCTGAGAATTACCTTGATCTGCAACGGTTCAAGGACACTACGTACGCCCGAGCCCGAAATCTCATACGTCGAGCAGTCCATCGTCGCTTGGTCAAACTTAGGCGCGAGACCCCTGCAAACGAGGTGCCTTTGAAGCTCCATAACCTGAAGATCGTGCTCAAAACCGCTATGAGGAGGTGGAAAGCAGACACAATTTTGTTTCAGAACTGGATTGAGGACTGGGTAGATCACTCACGAGATAGTGTTGCGCTCCTGAGCGATGAGTACGAAGATAGAATGTATGTCGCGAGTCTTCTGCTGCGCAGTCAGTATAAGGCGCTAGACGACGTGAGCGATGCTGAAAGTGAGGTATCGTTCACCTACAGGAGAAAGAAGGCCGACTTTGACTATGATGATATCTCAGGAGGTGAGTGTGATAAGGTCAAAGGTATGTAGGCCCCACTACTTCTAGATCGTCAAGTTTGTTGCTTGTCTCGTCATGGACTGCCCAGAGAGTCTGGAAGATGTGGTAGAGACGCAATATCAGCAGGATCACTTCACCCATGCCATCTGGTCCTTGTGTCTATTACGTCCTTACATCTCCAAAGCTTGCCTTCAGTCTTCTCATCCGTTTGTAGTCTAATGATCAACCAAATCCGTCTTATCCATCATATATGCCCCACCGATCGATTACAATTCACCATAGCACCCTCCACCTCCAAATCTCCCCTTGACGATTAATTTACTCCATTGGTAAACATATTCAACATGTTTGCCATCAAACCCCAATAACGATATGCTAACGTCCATACTCCTGACTGCAATCTCTTATCCCGACGTGCAAGTCGACTGAGTGTAAGCATGCGCCGCCTACACCACATTGATCCCACCCAGTCTCCCTGCCTCTATGCGTCATCGTCCTTCTTTTTCGGCCAGCCGGGATCCTTGCACAGAAACTCGCACACTGCCTTGCTGCCCACGCTATTAGCCCCAACCATCCAGTCAACTAGCCTAATGTCCACACTCACCATTTCTGAACACCTTCGTCGTCATCGCACCAATGTCCGTGACATGCCTTCATACATTCGATGCCAAAGTCTGATGGCTTGGGTCTAGGACCCATGAGGACGCGGTCAGGAGGGCGGGCAGGCTCGGGATATGCGAGTGCGAATGTCGAAAGCAAGACCGCGGAGAGGAAGATGATGGGTGAGAGCAACATGGTCGGGATATGTTGCGCGATGGTAAGGTCGGGATAGTATGACTAGGGCATCGAAGTGCTGTTGATGTGTTGCTGTCGTTGCGAGACCTGCTGGTGCACGGTGCTGTCTTGGTTTGTATGCCCTAGCAACGCGTACGATCTCTATCTAGACTGATAAGAGATGAATTCTGCCTGCGTGCAACCTCATAGATCGATATTTGGATCGTGTTCCTATCATCCTCATGGGATAGGGTGATCGAGAGAACTTGTCAAGTCGCACAATCACATCAAGGTTGCACAGATCACACACGATGAGCCTGCGATTGGTAGGTACTAGGTGGATCTGTTGAGTTCCGACCTGTAGCCACGATGAGCACGTTTCATCACATCAACAGATGCTATGGAAACAGTACCAGATGACGATCCGCTACCATAGCTCGCTCACTTGGTCTCCAATCATATCAGGCCGCCAACAGACAACCAGATCATGACTACATTCCTTTTGGTGATCGTAAAGAAATCAGAGGTTTGCCTCGTCCATATTCCTTACGAACCCAGCCATCCACCTCACGGTATCGACATGCGCTTTTGCGCCTACTTTCTCATCCACTGTATGTATGTTCCCGAAGCCTGTCTGCTCTCTGTCCCATCCAGGTCCGTATCGAAAGATGTTCTCGGACAGATCCCAGTAGTACCGTGTATCAGTGTTACCAGTCATGATCCCAGGAGCGACGAGCAAGTCCTGGCCGTATAGAGCGCGCGTGGTACCAGAGAGAATACCGTACGCGGTATCGTGATCTTCATCTCCAAGACCTGTTGGCGTTACAGGAGCGGGCTCCAGCTTGGTGTCATGGTAGGAGAGTGTTATCGAAAAAGGAGTCTCTGTGCCATTGAACGGTGTCAATGCGAGCCCATATTTCTCCGCAACGCCTTTCGCGATACCCGCTATGTGGCCGAAAACATCCTGCGAGCTAGAACCGACGTTGATCCGATGGTTGACAGTAAACTGCGTCCGTTCTGGTAGCGCATTGGTCTTAACGCCTCCATGTATAATGTCCACAGCTACTGACGTTGTCATGAGGTACTTGACCAAAAGGTTTTCTTTGCTGGCTTCAAGAGCCAGCCTGTCCTTCTTGTTGCATGTGTGTTCCTGGGCCCTACTACTCTTCTTGTCGCGACTTTTCAATAGTTTCTTCAACTTGCTTGGAAACGCCGGCGCATGCTCAGCACCACAGCGCATCAGCTCCAAATACGGATTCTGATCATCTAGTCGCGGCTCATACGTATTTTCCTCGATCCTCGTGATGAGCTCACTCGCAACCCCAATGCCGTTATGCTTCGGGGGGACACTCGAATGCCCTCCGGGCATGCGCACCACGATATCGACATCCACGTAGCCTTTCTCAGCAACACCAGGAACCGCAAAGTTTCGCCCCCAGACCTCGGCATTCGGTGCGCCCTCGTCTACGATAGCAGCCACGCCACCCTTTCCATATCTCTTAACTAGGAAAGGAGCAAGCGTGTTTGCACCTTCCCGTCCAGATATTTCTTCATCGAACCCAAAAGATAGCAGAAGCGTACGCCTTGGGGAGAAATCGGATTCGAGCAGAGCTTCAACGGCTTCCAGAATAGCAATGAGCTGGTTCTTGCAATCGCTAGCACCCCTTCCCCAGACGAACTTGCCGTCAAAGAAACCGGAGAATGGGGGATGCGTCCACTGGCCTACCGTCGCATCGGGGACGGGCACAACGTCTTGATGCGCCATTAACAGTGTCGGTTTCAGGCTCGTATCGGAGCCAGCCCAGGTGTACAGCAAACCGTGCGTATTGACCTTCTCTATTTGCAAAGATGCGTGTACAAGAGGAAAGGTAACGGCAAGGTACTCGTGGAAAGGATAGAAGACGTTCCAGCGCGGGTCCTTGCCACGGGTCCCATATCGTCAAAGGACTCGGTTGGGATGCGTACGGCGCCTGACAAGCGAGACACCGACTTGTTGAGAAAGGTATCAGATTCGAGATACATGTCCATGGAGTCCATCTCCTGAGAGCGCAGGGCTGGGAACAATGGCTCAACTTGGGGGCATTTTTGGCTCGAAGATGGAACGACGGCGGGGTCGGGGAAAGCCCAAGTGCTGTACGTGCGGAATAAGATCCATATAGTCCAGATGCCAACGATAGGGAGGACGAGAGTGCGGAATGCAGTCTTCTTATTACGTGGTTCAAGCGGCGCGCCGGCTGTCTCTGCGCCCCAGTTCTTCTCCATTGTTGCGAGCGATGAGATGGTAGATGGAGGTGACACGCGGAGATAAGAGCGTCGGGAACGGGGAGTCTCATGCTAGACTCTTTTAGGAAGGACCTAGAAACATAAACGGGGTCTCAAACATCGGAAATTTTAGGCCACTCCGATCTTTTGACATATTTCGTTGAAGAGAATTGATCTACGCTTTGTGGTCCTGTGACACAAGGCGACACTACTGTGGTATATGGTATTACATACATTATCGCAAGCCCAAGTCGAAAATAACCACCCACGAAGAAGCCTCACACCGAGCAGAGAGATCGGCCTTGCCACCATTTCGCATCCGGCACGTCCCTCTCCCCCATGCGGCTATTGCTCTCGAACCCTGCAGTCACAAATTTCGGCCAAGTGTTTGTAAGCACAAGATACTTGATCTCTTTCTTTGCGCTGTCGAATATCTCAGGGCCGAAAATTTCTGGGATGCAGAAGTCTGCGAGGGACTCGTCTTTGCCAAGCGCAGTCATGCGTATAACGGACTGTAAGTTCGCGCGTCCGAGCGTTGAGAGGTTGATACCCGACTTCAGGTCAGTTGTGGAAGAGGAATCGGGAGCTGGGTCGTCGAATGGTGTGGCATCGTTCGAACAAACAGATCCACGACGTAATAATATAGAAGCTGCCGCTCCGAAAACTTGATGAAGGTGCTTCGCTTCACGCGAGGAGATGTTGATAGGAAACTCAGAAAATTCAAGGGAAACAAAGTGAGCGTATATGCGCACGGCGGCGACAAACTGCTTGTGTCGTTCTTCGGCGGTGGGGATCCTGGCGACGGACCAACCCCGTGTCCACTCTTGGATGTGCGTGAGAAAGCTCACGTTTTCACCGGAGAAGTCTTTTAACGCAGCGAATTGAAGGAGGGGGTCAGCGTTCATGCGAAGGGCGTTCTCCAGTGCGACCATGGTGAACATGTCCGACTTTTGTGACTCGAAGGACGACTTCCGGGCAGCGACCTTGTCAGTAGTGGGACTACTGGGTATCGTTGTGGTGCGCGAGAAAGCGACGCTTTTACCGGAGCGGTAGTCCGAGACAGCAATAGTTGAAGTAGCATCCGAACTGTTTTCGCCACCGCGTTGTCGCTTTTCCCAGGATGCAATGGCATCGAGTGTCTCTTGGCGTAAAGATTGGGTTTTGAGGACCTGGAAAATGGGGAAGGCAACAGTGAAGATTTCCATGAAAAATATGGACATGCCGATCCATGTTGGTGGAGGAATGTACTTGCTTACGGTCGCCATTGCCGGTGCATAGAGGCCAGCGATCCAGAGCGGTGACGCAGGCAGGCTATACAGATTAGCGCAGTCAAATCTGGACGAATGGATTATACTCATACCCGACCAGACAGCAGCATATGGTTTGGATCCGCCATCCGTGGACGTCCCGTATGCCCCGGGATTTCCAAAGGATATAAGGGGCATAAATCCATGCCCAGAAGAACTGCCAAACAATGGAAAGCCACCATTCCCATCCCTTAACGCAATGTTTGCGCTGCTCCTCACCAGTTCCCTTGATGGTGTATTCGAAGATGCCATACCCAGGATGAAATTTTTTAGATCCAAAGAAGACGAAAAATGTCAATACCAGCTATGCATGGTCAGTACAGAGGCTTCGAAAAGTCACGCTAAGTCGCGTAAATACCTGGACACCTAGCCCGATCCCAATCCGCACCATCATACGATCAATCCCGCCGGCTTGGTTCGAGCCACGAACAATCTTTTGGATACGGCTCTTTTCCTCGATTCCGAGCTTCTGGTCGCGTAAGTCGTTCATGCGGGCATACTGTCGCTGTCGGCTCGCAATGTACAAGAATTGACTGTTGGCGGCGTGGAACATGGCAATACCATACGGGAGGTAAATGCTCATGATCCAGAATTCGACATTGCAAGGGTAATTTGGGGCCATGACATAAGAGATCATGGCCATGAAGCCGTATACATGGAGAGAAGAGACGGCCGCGAATACCAACGGAAGTCGTCGAATCTGCAGGCAGGGAAGAGAGCGATGATGCCAGAGAAACAGCATGCCAGCGGCAAGGGTGACTGTCCACACCGCTGCGATGGCCAGGTAGACGGCCCCAAGGGCGTCGACTTTCAGATGTACCATTGTAGAAGTTCTGCGCGACCGGTAAGGAACGAGTGAGAGTCCGACGAGGTGGTGATGTTGGGGAACCTGGGGACCTAGGGGTCGACCAAAGCGAGCCCAATGATGCGATTCAGGAACCTTATAGCTCGGCCGCATATAACCAGGCTTGTGGGCCTCGGGGACGGCAAAGCAAAAAACATGGCGCTCTGGATGGGAGGGGGAGCATCGTGCTAGCTAGGATTGGAAGCTGAATGCAGGCATGCAGGACGCAGTGATAGACCGAGCGCTGCGTAGGCTCTAACCAAATCCAGCATCGAGAGTGGCAGCGGAAATGTCCTACCAATTGTCATCGGCAGCCGTGGCGCGCTCTAACAGTGGACCTAGTCGGAACGCGTTTGGTGCGATCTTGAGAACCTGGCTTTTGGGACCGAAGTTGAATAGCTTCAGTAGATCTTTCAGGTACATTTCCGCAAAAGGAATGCCGATCTCGTCGTTATTGGCCAGCGACTCCTGAACGCACAAAATGCATGACGAACGCCTTGGTTTCGAGTTTCGAGTCCAGTGCACAAAGGAGCAGGGGACAGAGACATTTCAGGAACCGTAAAGAGAGAATTGCCTGGCTTCGCTAGACAAGCCACGGCTAGCGTCTAGACTTGAAACCCCGATGCGCGGCCCCATGCAACGGCTGGTCATGGCTGTCTAGCTGCACGCTATGTGAGGTCGTTGGGAACGAAACGATCAAACTCCGGGAACGGGTAGGTAGACATTGGGCTGGCCGTAAAGCGCTTGCACGATAGCCTCGACGTTTTGATTGTCGTGCGGCACGGAATACTTTCCACAGCTTGTCGATTGGCGCGGTACCCCTTTGCGGCGAGCTGGACGTCTCGATAGGATCCGCTAAGGCTAGCCATCCGCACGTGTCCGTGTATCCCTGGAGATCCCACGCGTTGGTGGGCAAAAGCAAAACCACGTCAGCTAATGGTGCGCGCCGAGATAATGCTCATATCAATGACTACAACCTAAGCATCTGGACTCCCAAGGTTTTCGTGTCTGTGCCGCACGATCTACAAAATTTCCGTGTGCGGTTGAACCCGTCGTGATGGAGAACTTTGCTCCCGTTACCGTGGTAGACGTCGATACCGTGGTGGACGTCGACTTTGGCTCTGACGAGTTGGCTTGTGCAGGACGCCCCGCGGTGCAGTCTGACTCGACATTTGGTGGGTCTGCGGGCCTTCCGCCAGCCGAAACTTTAGGTGTGGCCGGCCGTGCCGGCCTCGAGTCCAAGACACATTGTTCAAAAAGCAATCCAGGTACCATTGCCAGTCATGAAAGTGGCTCGCTGAACCCGAAATAATGGTTATAAGTGGCGATCCCACGTGGAGAGCAATGCTTAGGTCGTACTTGCACCATCATGTTGCGCATTGCAAATCATTGGTAGCTCGGAGAGCGAGTGCTGCACGTTGGACGGCAAACCATCCGACCTCGTGGTCGCGCTACCTTCTCGTGCAGTCGCTCTAGGCCATCGCACACGGAGTGTCTGTTTGCTTGACCCCACGCTTCTGCGAAGCCTCCGCTCAGCAAGGTGGTCAAGCACCACCACTCTATAGCTTGAGATGCTAGCCATGCTCAGCGCGACAGCGGCTTCCCTATGCATAGCGCAGTACAAGGTCAGCGACAGTCTCTAAAGCAAGGACATGCATAGTTGGCTCTTAGGCCTATCTTATGAAATGAGACCTGGGTATCATTCCAAGAAAATAGGCCTCAGGCACCTTGTAATGGGGTATTCTTACACCACAAGCCAAAAGGGTACGGCGTCGTAGTCGACTCGTTGTTGGCTTGAGTCGTATTGTACCGCTAGTCGCGTGGCCGCGATAGCTATGGTAAAGATCGATAGGCTTTTGAAAGAAGCATTGATGATTGTGTGAGATTTGGTGAAATTGGCCATATATATAAGTGAAATTGGGATGGAGATGACTGAAACAACTAATGAGCACAAGAAGGCCGATTCAGCGATAGGCGCCTACCTAGAACATCGGTGACTATATCGACCACAGTCAGTGAGACCTCCCAGCCTAGGGTATCCGAAGATGTAAAATAGCGGCATTGATCTGCCTATGTTATCAAGCGTCCGTCAGGGTGTGTGGTTTGTCTTACCGGCCCCGGAGCATAGCACGATAGGCTGTATAATTGCATATAGAGATCCGATGGTACAAAGACTTATGACCGTCCAGTAATAGCGAGTAAGATGGACAGAGACGTATGCATAAGGAGGCTTATGAAATTTGAACTGGGCCAAGAAGCAGAACTTGACGCTGAATATACTGATCCAGAGCATCTCAATAGCTGCAGTGAAACGTCTCGACGTGCCGGATGTGACTAGCTTACCGTATGGAGCCCCACTCATACGCTGGTCCATGAGTGGGTAGAGCACATGCACAGTCGATTGAAGAAGGCCTACGCCGATGTACAATGTCGGTAGAGCCAAGACCAAAAAGTAATCGTTAATCATGAGTCTTCCCTTAGCGTGCATGCGTATGGCGAAACGTGATGCTAGGAAAAGCGTGGCGATACCACATAATATCCACGTACTTATCTACGTAATGGTCAGTGAATGGCTAGGACCATAAATGCGATAGGTCTACCTGGAACTGTCGCTTAAATACCAGAGGATGTCCATCTTTCCGTGTCAGAAATGAGTGCATAAGCATTCTCTAGCACTCAACCGGAAGGTTACAAAGACCGGGACGAAGGCGCGGTTGCACTGTAGCTTGGACAAATGGTCATTGGAAACTCGGAATCCTGTGCAGATGGTTGTTCAGCAATGAGTCCAGGGAGATAAGGTCAGGCGCACACATCCCACTCCCGCACTGAGTTGAGCAGTGATGGCTCGGATGGACTTTGATGGCGTTTCGTTGGGATGAACGTGTGGTGATGCCTAGAAGGCTGCAGGTGGTTGTTCGCTGTCCGAGATGCTTGGCAGCGGCACCGTGCACGTGCGACAGCACCGCAGGGCTTGATCTGCTTCAAGCACCCGGATACTGCCGCGTCCTCCCACGGTTCTCTTACATCTCACACTATCTCACACTATCTCCACCGGGCCAATACTATCAGGGAAGGTCCAGGTAGCATGGTCCTCAGTGACATTGGAGCTCGCCGGACTTCATGGTCCTCGCCAATCAGTGACACCGGATCGACGGGGCCCAGGCAGGTGCCAGGAAGTTCTCGCTGCACGGTGCAGACAGTTTAGCCCGCGGCACTGTCATTTGACATGGCACGACTGTGGTTCTTGTTCATTGCAACGGGCTTTGTGAGAAGCGACCACTAGGAGATGTTTGCGCTCACGAGTAGTAGTACCGTATGTGGTTTGGTCACTGCACCGAACTTACACGAATCCTGCGGACCGCGCCGTCGGAAGTCCTAGCCAAAGCGATCAATTCTTGGCTTCACGCATCTGGGTGGCTTAGTTGCCGCGAACGCTGATAACATGGCCTGACTCGTTGTCCGAAAGACGGCTCTTCGCTACGTTAGGCGATCACTGGCATAAGGAGATGGCAAAGACTTCCGAATCGAATCCGTATCGGCGAGATTATTTTCGTGCGTCAAATGGATGGCCTGATATGAATACTCAGCTTAGACGTCCTGCGCCATATGGCTCTCGAACCGAACGCCACAAAGGCTAGACTGACAGCCAGAATCACACCGCAGCCGGACAGGCAGCCGTGTTGCAGATGCCCACTTCGAAGACTCTACGACTGAGTGTGGATTCTCATCTCAAAGTGCCAAGGACCGGGATCGTATACTACCAAAGGCTCACTCGAATAGTTCAAAACAGACCGTCGACAGCTGGGAATCCGACTCATACCATTGCACTGTGTATCGGCTGATCATGTGAGCCACGTGTCGAGACTGCATTGGGTTGGCCGCGCCGACGAACGCACATGTAGGTTCAATGGTATTCCTATGCCCAGTTCCTGGGTCACACGCTCGAGTCTTCTAGACCGCGGTATTCTGAGCGAGAACACATGAAACATAGTAGATACTGGTTTTATGCATCACCTATATGTATTGTAGGCTGCAGCCAACTCGAGATCGATTGTCCAAATAGTGTATCCTTTCAGGTAAACACCTTCAGCAACCGCCACGAACACAGCAATTCTTCATCAATGCGCCCCTTCTGGTTAATCGTGGCATTGCTTGCGATGGCCCAACAAACTTCAATCTTACCCTAGTCGCGCAAGCAAAACCGACGTTGTGTCCCAAACCCTCGTTTGGAATACAGTACGTTCTTGAAGCTGCGGAGAAAATCTGCTGTTTCAATGGTTTCCCATCAGCTACTGAGACTACTGCCGAAGTGGGAAGACGGTTATACTTGCACAGGAGCAGCATCTGTGAGGTCCGTTTAGAGTATGGGCTCTCATGGTGATCGAATACCCGCTTTTCCGTTGTCATCCGTAATAGATGCGTACGGGGACACTCAGCTCCTGACTTTGATGGACCCCTCTCCCATACAGCAAGTAGGTCAACGTGCCTCTTACTAGCATAGAATGGAAATCTAATTCGTATTATCAGTTGCCATATCCACCGTCCAGCACTCTACAGGTCCACCGACAATAGCACAGCCCTTCAACGAGCACCGCAGTGACGAGCTCAGCCGGTACAACACCGATAGCAACGCAGACAAACGGAATGGTTGTCTACCTATACAACACTAACAACCATGACTTATAAGGCAGCGACGTCATCGTAGGTAGCAACAAGAGCAGCAGCGGCCTCTCGAAAGGCGAGACCGGGTAATATGCAGATTCGGCTTTCATCGGTTCCGCGTCCACGAGCGCTTTCATCTTCCCGCACCCTGGGTACAGCGTCATGTGAGATGAATGCTGGGACGCACCTCAATATATACAGAGAGTATTATGTGCCTGTTGTCAACCCCTCAGGGTGATACAGGTGTGCTGTTGCGCTCTGCTCATGTCTTCAATTCCCCATAACTGTGGGACACGCTACCTCCGAGAGGACGCTCAGACAAGCAGACTAATGAGTATGTCTAGTCCCAACCCAGCGACTGGTCTCGTAAAACAGAATGCTTCCAGATATTAAGGTTGTACAGCATATCCAGGTTGGTAAGCGCCTTCTAGTCCGATGAGGAGATTTATAGGTGACAGAGTGGCCGCCTGCGTACGCGTGCAGGCCGCATCTAACCACTCGACGGCTCAACTAAGTTCCCGTGTGCTTTGGGAATTGTTCTCTCTTGGCCAACAGCAGACGCCAATGTTCTCGAGACATAGGAGTGGATCCGATCATCCCTGGGCGAGGTGTCTGGTCAAGATGCGATCGGCACAAAGACCAGTGCGCCTTCACAATGCGCACACTTCTCGAACACGAGCAGCATAGAGCATTCCAAGGGGAGTGATGCGGACGAGCGCCTCCAGTTAGTTCACTTCAGATGACTTTGCTCCTCACCCGGCGTCCACTAAGCCAGATTCGTAAGCGGGCCACGGCGCTGATTGGTCGGTTTTGCCGTCGTCATAAACTTGGAACCCCGCAAATCGCTGGGGCGTGAGTCGCCAAGCGCCCCCTGCCAAAACACTCCCCTCTGCAATGGCGACTGCACTGCCCCAACCCTCCACGCAACCACTGACAGAACTTCTGCATCCACACTATATCCGCCGCTATCTGCTGCCGAGACTGCTTTGTGTGCGTCCTAGTCGGAGTGGGCTCATCATCGAGTCTTGACGACACCATTATAGGTACAGGGTGAACAGAGGACGACGACTGAGCAGCCATGGCGTCATACTTTGACCTGAAACCGCCTTCAAAAGCAACAGGTGGGGCTGCTGGTATACTGCAACTCAACGTTGAAGACAGCGAAACCGTGCGAGCATTTGGTAAAGGCAGTCTTTTGAGTCCTCAGGTCACGAGCATCTTGGAGGGTCTGGACGACGGCTCCTCAAGTGACGAAGAAGACCAGGACTCGGATTCAAATTCGGAAAACCAGGACAAGGAGCAGGAGGAGCGCGGACGAACAGGTCGAGCGGAGAAGAAACCCCAGTACAAGGAATCTCCACTTCGCACCTCGCTGGCCTCACCGTTACCCAGTGGAAGCAGCAAGAAATCCAAGCCCAAGCCTGGACCCTCCTCTCGTGCCAACCTGGGCGTTCCGGGCGCACAAGGAAAGCACCCGCATCTCGCGCGCTTCCACTCTTTGCGGAGCATGCTCTTCTCTTCGCGCATCGAAGAAAACATGGCGCAGAGCGGGGATAGCGAAGCAGAGACGAAATGGAAAGCAGAACATGAACAGCGACAGGGTCTAAATCGGCCAAAGACCCCAGAGTCGCCGTCGGTCAAGGGCTCTCCTGGATCCGCGCCTACGAAGGAGGGATTTTCGCAAAGAGTGGGCAACAAGCTGCGGAGACTCACGAGCAAGGAAGCACCGACAGTGGCTGACATCAAAGAGGAGGACGAAGAGGCCGCGCAAGAGTCGACGGCATCCGATGATGTGTTGAATCAATCCCGTGGGTACGATGGAGGCAAGAAGTGGGACGAGAAGATGGTCAGCGACGACGAGAGCATCCACCATTCAGACGTAGAAGACTTGGTGAGGTGGGTCAGCCGACGCGATCCGCCTAGTGATGGTGAAGCGAGAAGGGGCAGGAAGCTACGGAAGGAGCGAAGCGCAACACAGATTGGCGCACATGACTCTGGTCGTGAGAGTCTAGGACCTGAGGATGTGGACGATTTGGTGCAATGGGTCTCGCGTCGGGAACCGCTGGGCGAAGAGGTGGAAGAGGGGGCGGACGAAGCGGCCGAGAGGAGCGATGCGTCGACCGAGGCTGATGAGGAAGCTGAAAGAGCTGATCGAGATGAATTGGGTGACGATGATGTTGACAGTCTCGTACGGTGGATTAGCCGAAAGGAAGGCGACAAAGCGGGCCCCGTACGCACTGCCACTCGACAGAATCCGACAAGCGATGCAATTTCAGAAGCGAATGAATCGGACACAGCAGAAATGATCCGCTGGGTAACCAAGCACGACGAAACGAGCGGAGAATCTGACTTCGACACCGGAGCACGGCGAAGCAAAGGCGAGCGTGAGGAGCATCGCGAGAGTTTGGACCAAGACGATGTCGATGAGTTGGTGCGGTGGGTCAGCAGAAGAGACTATACGTCCCCGAAAGCTGGCGCGGAAGACAAGGCTAAGGAGGACCCACTGGCCAAAGACGACCATCCACTCAAGACGACGATGACCCACGATGACGCAGATCAGCTCACCTCAGACCCCAAGCGTGAAGACAGCGCACAGCAGGAGGATGAGAGAGCAGACAACATATTGAAGTGGAAAGCGGAGGAAGATGTTATTCAGAAAGCGGCCAAATGAGCTTCTTGCACTATACCAGTCTGTTTTCCGGCGTTGAGTAACAATATCAGGCTGTATTTGGTCATGCAGCATAGGGCATTGTTCTGGCTTAGGTACGAGCTCCATAGGCATTTTGTATGACCGCTTAAAATTCATTTATGAATATCTTATCAAACCACCGACCTTGGTCTTTAATAACTCAAGACACACAGGTATCCGAGTAGTAGGCGTTAGCCCTACAGTTCCGTTCTAATGACATGTTTCGTGCCTGGGTATACGTACAGAAAAACGCAGATGAAGACTACATCCGTACATGTATCCGATCGACCGACCCGCTCATAGCCAGACTCATCGCAGGTAGAGACAGAAAATGCAGAAATGGACGCCCCAGAAAATGCTGCGAAAAGAAAAAAGAAAAGCGCGAAAATGCAGACATGGCCTTAAAGAAGTCAGCAACGTATCTTAGTATGGGTCGATAGAGCATACATACCTCCTACGGCCGTTGAACAGGGAAGTATTCTGAGCTCACGGAGGATCGTAGTGGTCATTGCAGCTGCGCAAAGTACTACACATCCACGATACCACGACACGGCTACTTCGATGCTCGAGCCTTACCGCAAGGACCACCAAATGCGTCTATGGCCGTTTCGCAATCTTTGAGACGTGCATAGTCGCAGTCATGATGCTCAGCGGCTTCCACAGGGGAGCTGACCCTCTCCGGGGTAGTCGCTGGGCTATCGACAATATCTCCATCGTTATCCTCCTCCTCATCGGACGCCACCGGAGACTCAGAGTCAGAGGAGGGCGCAACAAGCTCCTCGATGATATCGAAACAGCGGCAGCGCTTGCCATTGCTACAAAAGAGCTCGTACCGCCAGACACTGAAATCATTCAGTCCCGGGTCGCGTTCGGAGCTCGGAGAGAAGCCACTGAAAGCTTCCTCGGTAGCGGTGTTCCAGCGGTAGATGCGATCGACGGTCTTCTGTGGCATGTTGCCATGCTCTAAGTTAAGCTCTTGCTCGCCTTCTTGCGCGGCTTTGTACTCTAGGTCGCCGTAGTACAGATACGACTCTACCTTGTTGAGCGGGAATCGGCGGTAGAGGATATTGCCCTCCATGCCCTGGAAGTGCTTCTTCGCATGGCGCGTGCACTTCCTCCCAGCATCTTTGAAACCTTGCTCGACCTCCATCATGGCTTTGGCCTCGAGCGGATCCTCATTAGACGCGTCCGAGTCAGAGTCTTTGGTCGATGGATGGGGGTCGTTGCCCTCTGAATCGGCGTCGAAAAACTCTAGCTCCTGGCACTCGGAGCAACCTCGCTCGCTGAAGGTATCGCGTTCAGCTTTGTACGAAAGCCACTTCATGCCAAACGTCTGGAGAAGCTTGGTCATGTATGACTCGGTGGACTTTTGTGCTTTACCACGAAGAATGTCTAGATCTTCTCCTGCGGCGTACTCTTCGTGCTCGTCGTAGTACATATCTTGCATGCGATCGTAATCGTCCTGGCCTAGCATGGGCGAAGTGGAATCGGTGAATGTGAAGGAAAGCTTCGCGCCCTTGATCATCATCTTCTTGGGCTTGCGAGGTACATCGCCCACTCCGCGAGCGAATACTGTGCTTCGCAGTTCTGGTTCTAGGAACTCGTCAATGTCCCAACTTGCAGATGGAATGTGGGTGATGGCTTCTCGAAGCAGGATGATAGCCGTGCTCGGATTGAGGGTCTGGATGTCTTCTCCGAAGAGATTGTTATCATCGAGGACGCTCTCCGCCATATTCAAAACTAACTTCTCGACCATGTCGGTAATGGTCGTCTTGGTCAAAATGGGACTGGTATGGGCAGTATAGATATTCTCGAAAGGAATCTTTCGAGGCAATTTCGTAATGTTGACCAAGGCGAGCGGGATCTTTGGAATGGTGATGTTCGCCTCAGGGTCCAGCACTCTACGAGCGCGCCGGAGACGTGAGAAGCTGCACATACGATATCCGTAGTTGTCTTCTTCCCACGGCTCAACGGGCGCGGTGTCGATGGGCACGAGGAAGAGATGATAGAGGTTGTGCGTCCTGCCAACGGGCTCGTCGATGTCGATTAGACGACGGACCTTTAGATCTTCGAGGTTGCCCTCAAGGAAGCGCCAAATCGGCATGCGAAGGACTGAGGGCACAGCTATGAATGATGTCCGGCCATATTGACCATAACCGGATGCATCGTCAGCCTATACTGAAGTCACGACTCCGACGTTATCCTCTTGCTGCTCAGTGTGTGCAATGAGAAGTTGGCGCGGGCGCGGGGGAGTGGCTTTGAGCTTCTTCAATATACGTGTGCGAAAGGCAACATAGTCAGACGCTGCAGGGACGCCTTTCTGCTGCCAAAGGAAGCGCGTCTCCTTTGGTGAGGAACACACTACATTGGTGACCTTCCGCGTATAACAAGGAAGAAGGCGCCGGGAAATGGGGATGCGACACTCCTTGCGGTCCTTGACGATGATGGTGTGGAGATCACCCAAGGAGAGCTGACGTTCAGCGACGAGCCAGAGAGTACTTTCTTGATACAGCTCGTGGTCAGAAGAGTCTTCTTCAACTTCTTCGATCATAGGGAATCGTAGAGGGCCAGGTGTCGACTGCGGAGGCTCACTCAAATCTGATGCCGTTTGCTGGGAAGGCTCCACCGGTTGAACAGTCTTATCTCGGGCAGTCTACAGAAGAGTCAGTACATGCACGTCCGTGTCTTACTCTAGTGTTTTTGCTTGCAAACACTTGCCTTGGGCTTGACACTAATGGGTGCAGTCCCCGTTTCCCTAGTTCGGACATGATTGTCATAAGCGTACTTGCAAGCACCAGCAAGTGCGACAGCACAAACGACGACGCCGATGACTCTGCGCGGGTGCTTCATGGAAGAAGGAGAAACATTCGTGAGAGACGTGACGACGGCATTGACGGAAGGATGCAAACGAGACCAAAATTCCATGCTTGCGGCTGGAAGATTCGCGGAAGGTGCGTTGAGGAGTAAGACCGACAAAATGGTGGGCTGCGAGGTCGGCTGAAGTAGGGAGATCGCGGTTGTTGTGTTGCAAACGCAGAGTGTGCAGAGAGCGAGTGGTGTGGTAGGATTTAGGGTCGCGTTTGTAGCAGCAACTACGGGCGTGAGGCTCCGTTGCTACAGCTCTGGAGGAGGTCATTCGCGTTGTGCGTAGGCAAATTCGTGAGTGAAGCCGCACTTAGTGATGTATGTGAACAAAGTCATGTCCCTTAGCAACAACGCTTGTGGTGATCTCTGTGTCTTGCTATTCACTAATGTGCTCCGTACGCGTGAACGGGATCTTAATACTTCACGATCGTTTGCTCTTGACGATGAGCAATTTGCCAAGTTGATATGTAGATGACAGTCGCCGGTCAACTAGACCAACTTCTGAACATCATCTGCCGCTTGCAACGAAGACTCTAGCCGACAATATGATTCCGACTGATCGCGGAACAAAGTCACAAACAACTATCTAAAGCTTATACCTCGTAGGCCATAAGCCGTTGAATGAAGCAGGCAACGCGAGAGATTGAATGGGCGCTACTCAAGATCATCGAAGGAGGATCTGATGTCGTACCTAGGGACGGACACAAACGGGAAAGGGGACGCACCTAAAGTGCTAGCTTGAGATGCTTTGGACTATGTTCTTCGAGTTCGTCTGCTGTATGTCTCAAGCATGTTCGTTATTGATATAAACACATGGAGCTTGTACACCGATAGACAACACAATGTCCTCATTTGCTATATGTGCTAAGCAAATGGGACGATTGATCGATGCGTAGCCAAAGCGCCATGTTGGTCTTAGTGTCCTCTGTTCCGCTCTGCCCGAAGCCAAATGAGCAGGGCCATGTTGTGCCGTGGTATCTTACGTCCAGCCCAAGTCCGCCCAAAATCAGGGAAACTCCAGTGCGATACCTACACAGTCCAGACCAAAGAGACCCAGACCAGAAACGCCGTCCATTTTCGCCTGACCAACCAGAAGCACGCCTCTGTATCTCTGTATCGTACCGACACCGATCGGCTCCACCACTTGCCCTGTAAAATCTCCGATCTTGTCGAATTTTGTCCCCTCTATAGTTCGTCGAACTGACCGCCTACACCTAACAGATCGAACCGCCTGTCCATCGCACTTCTCTTCCTCTCGAAAGCGATGGGGGACAGAGGCAAGGCTACCTCGCCCTCTTCATCGGCGCCGACAACCGATCTCACGCTCGACGCAATCTCACAGCGGGGCCCCATGTCGAGCTGCGCGCGATAGTACCGCTGTCTGACCCACCAAAAATACACAGCCAGCACATCGCGCCCATCAGGTACGCCCAAGTGTCGGAGCGACGCGCGATTGACTCGTTTGGACGCGAGGATGTGGGTGGGGAGCGGAGCTGGAGCAACGACGGAGTTAGCGGACGTATTGACTGCATAAAAGGGCCCGGGAGTAAGGGTGGCAAGGATGATCTGAGATGCGGTGAGGAACAGGAGGGGAGGAAAGGGAGGGCGGAGCGGAAGACGAGACGAATGGGCGGACAGCGGAACGAGGAGCGGGAGACAGGGATGAAGGGGCCTCGATGACAGGCGTGGCGCAAAACGCGGGGAAGCGGCAGGGGTTGAGCTGGGACACCAGTGGAGACTAACCGATGCGAGCCATGGATGTGACAGCGACGTGTGGCAAAGATCGAAGGGGTCCGACGTTTTTCAACGATCGTCTAGTGATGGTCGTACTGTATGTCGCTTGGTGGTAGTGGTCGAAGACTGCGAGTGCGGATGGTTTCAGCAGTGGGCAATAAGATTGAGGCCGTCGACGCGTCTTAAGTAGTCGTTCAGTCCTCCCCGTCCCCCAGGAATACGTAGCGCCATCTTGCGTACATGCGTGGGTGCGTGCGGTGAGATGATTAAGGTGTGCGGTGATGAGCAAGGCGGGATTCGTAGGTTCCCTGCACACCATTCGCCAGGTCCGTAGACAGCCATCCTCGAGTGCAGCGATGCGCCAACACGTTGCAGCAATCAAATGATCTTTGCCAGTGCATCCTACCCGTCCAACTGCAGGTATTGGTCCAAACAGCCCTTGAGCCTCAGGATTCTCTTTCCAGTCATAACCCAATCTCACGCCATCCCTGCAGTTCCCCCCACATGCCCCAGGGCCGAGGCGACCTTTGTGCGACTCCAACTGCCAAGAGCCCTCAGATACGTCAATCTAGCTCAGCTGTCATGAGCTCGGAGTTGTCGGCAGCGACGATAGCCCGCGCGACCTTGCGACTGGGGCTATCGGGCTATTGTCATTCTGTGCTGGGCACGGTGCACCCCCTCCTGGTTGACCGGTTTTCAGGGAGTTCATAGCGGCTAGTGGCCAGTAGACCGAGTGCAGATTTCTTCTTACCCGTAACGCGCCGGCTTGTCATCTTGTCTAGGATGTGCTTCCCCGCCCGCCAGGACACGGCTTAGTGGATCCGCGAGCATGTTCAGCAGACGGGGTCCTGCATAGTGGAGCGCGAATAGAGTCATGAGTAACACTGTATTCCCGCAAGACGGTGTTTGGTCGCCTCAAAAGCGCGTTCCCTGCGAGGTGCCGCGTCCGAGGAGAAGTTTTCCCTGTCTCTTATCAACCTCGCATCTTGCGCGATCCAGCTCAACGCTAGCAGTGCAGCGCTCATTTGTGACGGGCGTTGGATTGATGAATCGATTGCCTTATTCCGAACCCGCCCGCAGGTTCGCTTAGCAGCAAAGCATGCAGGGGTTGCATTGCAGGGGTGCTTCCAGATTCATCACTGCCAACGCGTCCCAGCAGTTGACGAAGAATAATGTGATGTCGCCTTTTTAGTGTAGGCATAGATAAGCTTCCTTGATTTGCCCAGCGTCTTTGGAATCCTGTTGCAGACATGCGCGGGCGGGAATTAGGAAGCGCACCTTGGTGCTGCGACAAAAGCCCTACCAGCACATGAGCCACAAGCCCAGGGTAACGGCCAGGATCATGCTGATCATTCCCGTCCTATCGATAAAGCGCCTGACCGCCACAGGTGGGTACAGGGCAGGGCTTGGACGAGGAGAGAAGGGCGGCGGTCGGGCCGCCTTGCTCATCCTTCCGATCGAATGCCGCAGGATGGGCGGTAGAGCTTGGGCTAGGTAGCAAAAGAGGCATGTGCCAGGCTCGAAGGCATCAACCTCTTTTGTCGGACAAGACGTGCCCGAGTTTTTAGGACATCTAGTAAACTCGCCAAGGCTCTTTGCCGCTCGATGCTGCTAGGGAATGACGACGCTCAGGTGCTGATTACCTATCCAGTGTAATGTTTGTGTACAGCAATGGCATTCATCATCTGACTTGGCGAACAAGAGCATGCCTCAGTCTGCCGATGAGTCAGACAATTGTCGATTTCTCGGTCTTCACGAAGAGAACCTTCCGTGGTGTTGCCATATGTTGTTGGCAGCACCGGAATCTCGATGTTATCGTAGACAGATGACTCAGTTAGAGTGAATGATGCGTCCAGGGTCGACCCAGGCCCCGTATGTAAGCCGACGCCAAAAATGGACGTACCGAACCCAGGCTTTCAGTCCTGTCTTGGACGCTCCCATACAACATCCATGCCAGTCATTGCATTGCGCACCACGGAGATTCTGCGCAAAAGCGCGGATGCCGTCGGCAGTTGATTGCGTGGAAGTCCTCGAAATAATTGATCACGATAACCCCATGATCGTGATCTGTCGATACGTTCATCCGCCGTAGGCATTTTCGGTATCTCAAATATCGGATGGGGTGGAGTAATTGCTGCCGTCGGCGGGCTCTCTATCTCCGACCGCCCCAGGACTGGAGGTGACCAGGATATTGCCCGGTCCAATCATTCCAAGGTTCCTCCAGGGCTGCCGCTCAGATGCTTTCTGATCCACGTGCATGTGCATATGCTGCGGTGTCAACTCTCGGACATTGTAGATTTGGAAGGATTTTGTCTCGTAACAGGAACACAGCTCCGGCTAACTTACGTCCACGAGGCGGCTTTTTCATCCTCCCGCCGTCCGATGCTTTCGCTTGTGCTCGATGGTTGGAGCACGCTGACCACCATGTACTAGCCACACTTACACATCCCAACGTCAGCGAAGCAAGCATCACTGGGGCGGTGCGAGATCGCTGCAGGCTGCGAGTCTGAGGTCTCCCATGGGCTGATATTGGTGGCTTGAGGCGGTGCCGCACTTGGCTGGCACAGATGTGATGCACGCTGCGGCCCGACTTGTAAACGAGGCATACCAGGCAACAACGACCAAAGATTCACGTGTGCGCACAGAGTGAAGAGGCCAAAGAGCAACATTAGGCGAAGCGTTCTGGATCTGTCGTAGAAATCATGACAACACCCTGAACATGACAATACAATCTCGTGAGAAGCCACGATAAAGTATAGGCTGATATCAAAAGCAAACGTGTGATCAGAAAGACAACAGCGAGCAATAGAGAGAGAAAGGCGACATCGTGATAGCCATGCGATAACGACCCAGGTCCCCAAGACGCCGGCAAGACGGACTTTCGCTGGCCTATGATGACTTCAAGCCCGGTGCCATCAAAAGGTAGGTTGCGTGCAGGAGTTGAAACACCCATGCTCCAGCGATCGCCAGGAATTTGAGGAACATACTCGCTCGGACAGGTACGGGGACAGGAATAGAAAATAGTGCATGATGCAGTTGGTCACATGAAGTCGTTGATCTCGACAACCAGCGCAAAACCGAATGCAAACTCGAGAAGCCCCAAAAGTAGTGCTTCAAGCAACGCTCTTCTGGCAACGACCATCGCAAGGACTGTGAAGCACGAGACAAGTACCGTGCCGGCGAAAATCAAGCCCTTCGTACAGTTCATACGCCTTTTGCCGGTATGGTGAGCCGCGAAGGTGAAGAGTGAAAACGTCAACGCAATGGCGGCGACGAGGCTGATGAGCACATAGAATCGCGTGCGAGTGAGGGGCTCAGGTGGGCAAGGACGAAACATCAACCCTTCTGGGATGCGACCCTCTTCGGCCAGCTCTAATTGGTCACGCACCGGCACCATCCGACGGTGACGGAGATATTCCGCCTCTGTGGGCTACTTAGGGCCGCTCGGGTGCAGTGGGAGTGTAGACTTACTTTTATCGTTGGCACGAGTCACATGCTGCGTGACAGAAATAGTGTCCTTGTCGTAAGCACGACCAGTTCCGTCCTGCTGAATGACAACGACGGGTTTCTTGTGTTTCGGCCGTCTGGTAGGTCGTGGGCGTCTGCGTGCTCTCGCAGATCCCTTCAGTGTTCGTGTTCCAGCATCGACTGCCCAGTCGCCCACACCGGTAAGAGCGTTATCTTGAACGGTCTCCAGCTCGCTGTCGGAGCCAGACCCATGGGTAGCAGAGAGCGACGACTCATACGTTGCTATAGCTTTGTCCTTGCCAGCATAACTCCTCCCAGCAGATGTCGGTTTCGTGATGGTCGATGGTTTGTGTGAGCTGAACACGGTCGAAGTGAGAGTACCGGCCGAGGACGCATCGATAGGGGATGTGGACGTGTGACGATGCAGGTCTATGAGTTCTTCCATGCCTAGCATACCCTCTGAACGTAAAGCCCGCGACATGGCATCCTCGTTGCGAGAGTACATGGCAGCTGTGGATGATTCGGCGTACTCGGTCATGGTACTGCGGACGGAGGCTAAACCAAGGAAACATCAACATCAAGGTTATATTGAGACAGTGATATAGAGGCATACTCTCATCCATATCGGTCTTGTGAGTCCGGATTCCGCGTAGATAGGATCAATCTTGCCGGCGGGCATTCACGCAATGCAAAGGAAGCAGTGCAGGGTCCCAAGGCTGTGTCCTCAGACAGAAAGTTAGAGGAAAGTACTGGACGAATGATCGCAGGGCGAGCAGGATAATGCGCTGCAGAAAGACAATGCGCGAGTAGTCAATATAAGAACAGACGGCTGCGTGGAGAGTGGGAGGCCGTGAATTAAATGTTAGCCAAAATGCTGCCCTGCGGAGTGTGCATGGAGCTGCAGTGCGTGCCACCACCAGTGCACCCGTACGCCGGGTCAGGGCTGGCGCACCAGTCGCAGCAGGGCCAAGCAGACCAAGCCAGCTGGTGGAGAAGTTACGACAGCCAGCACATTGTCGTCATCCTCGAGCCACTGGCCTGGTCGCGGGCAGCGGTTCGGTCTTCCGCGAGGGACACAGCGCTGATAATTCAATTGCTGGAGGTCGAAACCGAGGCGTTCCAGCACAGAAATTGCATGCAGACTTGTCATGCAACAGAACACCAAATGTGTACAGATGAGCAAAGCAGTTGAGGAATCGAGGGTCCAGCGTCAGACCCTGGCGTTCTACATAGTATGCGAGGTGTGGACGTTTGCCGTGATGGATCTGGTCCAAGGATGTTGCGAGGACCTTCGGTGTCAGAGGATCAAGCTTTGCTCTCCTAGTCGGGCACGATGATCGTCGTCGCATGGTAGTAAGCGGGGAGAGCGCAGTAGTCGCTCCTGGCGGCCAGCTGCTGTAGAGGCTGGTGAGCGCTGCACTGCGGGAGAAGGTAGCTTCGGTAACACGAGCATGGCGCGGCGGCGGGCAAGCCCGACAGTGGTGGCCGTTTGTAGGGCGCTAGACGGACGATTGGAGTGATGCGTATTGCGCAAAGGCCCTGACGTGGAGATCGAGGAAGAGGTGACAAGACCAACGGAAGCGCGATGGGCCAGCCGATTGGGCATCAGACGTGGCAGCCCCGTCGGCTCCGTGGGTATGAGCTATGAGCAGGTAACAGCCTTAGCCAGGCGTCCTGGGTTGTGTGACATGCCGAGAGGTCTCCAGGGCGTAGATCACGGTGGGCTATTCCACAGGTGTTCATCAAGGTTCGGCGCGCGGGCTCGTGCTCCCGGATGCTCCTGCCACCTCCCCGGTGGGCCCGAGCCTCAAGCGAATGCTACACATGACTTCACCCAGCGCCTATGTGATGTGTAAAATGAAGAGGATGGCAACCAGCAATACATAGAGCTCTGTGCCTCTGCAGTCCTGGGAAATAGCTACCGAAATTTTCGGGGACCATGGGAAATGAAGTACATCTCCGGCAATCAACAAGTAGCACGTAAGCCTAGGCAGAATGTATGAATCATGCCTCGCCCGCTGACATCGTAACATCCCCGGTCGTGTCCTACCTAGGTATATTAGTTAGATATACGCGCACCAAGTGGATTACTCGGTCGTCGAAGGGGCATCGGTTTTAGTACGATACACATATAGCTGTGCAGCCCATCATGTACCGCGCGCTATATGGGTCAGCCCGATCATGGTAGGATTCTAGTATGAGCAAGTATGTTGCAAACCAAATCTGAGGTCCGTGTGTGCCCAGGTGGGTATGATAGAAGCGGCCCGGCGCCATCGAGCACGGAAACTGGTGTTCCACAACAAGCACACCCCACAAATCATGGCATCGAGCTTGAGGTTGTCGTTGAGGTTGCCAGGGTATCATTGCCTACTCAACGGATCGCACGTTATCGTACACGCATAGAAATCCGCAGCGAAATCAGGTGACGTCTGTTAACTTAATTGCTACTCCTCATCCTCCTCCTCCTCTATATCGCTCTCGGGTGGCGATGAGAGATCTGAGTTGAAGGAGAGCGACATGGACCGACCAGTATCTTGGCGCGGTTGGGGCGGCTTGCCCTTGGATATTTCCAGGACTTCCAACAAGCCCAGCAGCCTCTCCGTGCTGGACTGCAGCACAAATTTAGCATGACTCTCTTCCGTTGCATTGCCCCTCTTCTTCCTGCCAGTCCCGTAGAGACTTCCCCGTGCCTCGCACCCATTCTCTACAGCTTTTCTTAGTCTGTCAGTAGCTTCAAGCGCTTGGGCGTTCATCATATACATGAACATTTGCTCAACGATTAGCGAGATTTTAGCGTTTGTAGCATAGCTCTCTGCTGTCGCGCGCCGTGGAAGGAAGTAGTCTTCCATGTGCGATTGCGTTGGTCGTATCGAGATATAGTCTGGGAGCTCTCCTTTTACGAGAGGCCGGAGCAAATCGGCGTTCAAAGCTATTTGTAAGGGCTCCGGCAATGCGACCATTGAGACAATGGGGCTTAAGAACATTGTTGGCAACCGAACGAGCTCTTCGGCCAGCACCTCGACGAGGTCCTCAAGTGAAGTGAATTGCCGAGGAAGCATCTGAGCGACTCGACTAAGAAGGGTCAAAAGGCGACGCCGTAGTTGTAATGCCTCGATACCGCCCAGACGGTCAACAGCCTCGCCTACGCTTCCTATCTCAATTATGTCTTCGTCGTTCCCCTGTGTTTCTGTCGGAACGCTACGGCGACCGCGGGGTCTGCTCTTAGTACCTGACCTAGTAGTGCTTGGCGCATTCTGCATGACTACGTCCTCGTCGTCCCTACCAAAATCACCTAACTGGCCGTTCTCAATGTCGATCTCATGCAGAAATGTATCTTTATCTGGGGCCGTCGGCTCGAGGGTCTCGTCCTCCCAGATTTCGGGGTATGAGGATCCGGAGTGTGATGTGTCCATTGCAAGCACTGCTCGAATGATTCGCAATCTCGTTGTACGACTCTCAGGAGGTTCGCTAGATATGTAGTGCCACAGAAGGCTTTCCATTAGAATCTCCTCCGACTTGGTCCCGGCCTCGTTGCAAAGGTGGACTCTTGCTTCGAACTCTGCCTCGAGATAGTCCAGCATGACCTCCAACCACAACTTCCATCGCTCCCAGCGTTTCTTATGGGATGCTGAACAGTTGAAAGCCCAGCCCACGATGTGCCAGAAGTCGGTCGCTCGATACCAGATCGACTGTCCGTTTGCTGCAATACCGCCAAGGAGGTCCAAACGACCGGGAGTTCCGGGCGACAGGCTCGCAGACTGGCGCTGCGCCATGGTGCGCCGCCTTGTTCGCTCATCTGGGAAGACAAACGCTTTACGGCGTATTGCGTCGAGGGGGGATATGGTGTTCTGGACGTTCTGAAGGTATCGCAACGCCGCGTCTGCTCCAGCGACCTTGTTCGAGGACTGTGCCTTTGTCGTGATTGGAGGATAGGCTATGAGAGAAACGGCGAAGGCGAGCTGCGGAGCTGGCGCAAGCAACGCCGGGTAGCGCTGAGCTTCCGTTGAAGCAACGACGCCCGTAGTGAGGAGCGTACTGAGGAAGGCATACCCAGTGGCATCTGAACACGAGTCAGCTTGATACCCCTCAGAGCGATTGGACTGCGTGGCAGATACATTGATTAGCTTCCAGATATGCTTTTGCATGGTTGGCTATCTCGTAGCTAAGTGATTGGGTCGGACGTATGAGCGAAGCTGATGACTGATCCTGGAAGACGCTCAGGGACACGGACGAGTTGGCGCTGCCATTGACTGCATGTAATGTTGCCATGATGCTTGTTGGTGCGAAGTGGAGAGCGGGCATGGGCCTGGGACGCGCCTTCCCCCCCTCGCGTAACACGAAGTCACGTATCGCGCTAACCGCTTTGGGCCACGCATGCCTTCACTCCCTAACAAAGCATCAGATGGGCAGACAGGCTATTTACTCTTCTACATGACACACCTCGGCGGCGAAATTAACCGAACACTCTAGCGAGGAGTGCAAACTCACCCTTTTCCAACGCCAATAACACAACAACGCGTTATATTAATCTAAAAAAAATTTTAATAGAAATCTTAAGGAGATCTTTAGCTTTCTTTCTAGAATTCTATTCTTCTAACGTACCCGGCAAGCAAGTAGGCACCCTTATTAACTTTTGCGACGCGTTAAGCTATAACTATTATATCTCCCCTACCTATTAATTAATTATATTCTAATAAAGTAAGTATCTCTCTTACTATACTAGCTATTAGCTAAAATTAGATTTCTAGTATAAAATATACTATAG